>JAMQGT020015320.1:122500-153484 GCA_024447675.2 Pterophyllum scalare | reverse complement strand
ATGTCATGTTACTGGTTCAGTTAGGTATTGCTTAAAACATGTCTTTGTTACAGAGGTTAAATTATAAATGTGGAAGGACATTTGAGAGAAAAGGGTATGGATTATGCAGAGTGAGGGCAGGCAAAATTGTACATGGTATTAAAATATGAGCACATGAAACTAATGGGAAGCTGTTGTAAAATATCTATTTGAAGCCACTACCTCTTGATGCCAAAGCAGCACAGATTGCACTTACAGCACAGTTGAATACAGAAGGTATGAAAAGATAAAGGTACTGTACACCCTGTATACGTCAATCTGGTGAAGATAAAAGTATATGTAGAGGAAAGAAGATCAGTGCTGCATAGTCCACAGAAACAGTGAGAGAGCAAAGTGTATCAGCACTGTTGCCTATTGACAGCGTTATTATCAGCAATCTAAAACAGGGGAGGAAATTGCCTAAAATCAGCTAAAATATCACTGCAGTGGCCACACCTTTGATTTCCATTTAGCTCATGTTCCTCCTGAGGCCTGTGAAGGCTATTTCTCATGCAGACCCCCTCCTCTGCTGCCCACCCCGCCAACCCCCACCCCCCTTTTTATTCCCCAACCCTCTCATCCCCTCTCCACCCCATTGCCGCCAACAATACCCCTCTCACCGCACCGCCCCACTCTCAACAGGCTTCTGTGGAATTTATTCAAATATTTTGACATTTTGCCTCCCCTCACTTCCCGAGCAGAAATGATTTGTGACAGCTGGAGATGGGTTCGGTCGGAGGAGCTTCCTCTAACACCCTGCCGTCTTTTTTTTCTCTCTCTCCGTCCTTCTTTGTAGAAGGGCAGATTTTTCTCTTTCGACTCCTATCTTTTTTTTCTTCCTCCTTTATTCACCGCTGCTCCTGTCAGCTGGCACAGGTCTTGAAATCTCTTCTCCCAGTTTTTTTTTTTTCATGTGACTTCATAGTGTGATAGACAAACCGGGTGATATTCCTCTATTTGTTGACATTTTGTGTTTGCTGTCTCTTTTGTGGCTTTTGCTCAGTGCCCACCTACTGTTTGATCCTGGGCTGACACCATGTATTGGTAGCACGGAGGGTAATCCTTCTATGAAATGCCTTTCATCTAACTCCTCTGGGGATAGAGTGCGACAAAAATCCTCCCTTGTCTTGCCTATAGAAGAATATAAATAACGCAACTTTTCTAAAAGGGTGATCACCTGCAGGATGTTGCGCAAACTGGACAGTAGCCATTTCAAGGTGCCTTATTTTCCCACATGCATTTGAATAGGCGATAAACTGATAGAGCATCAAAATGAGGAAGCGGTGCATCAGGCAGTGCTGCCTGTGACAGCAGAGTGCAGACTACAGCGCAGTGCACTGACAACAAAGACTCCATTTGAATAATGCTGCTCATTAGTTGGAGGACAGGGCCTTTTTCTGTTGCCGCCTGTCCCTGGTCACTTTGCACTACTGCGATAGACAAACACACACACACTCAATGCCAAGGTTGTCATCCATCACCGCACTAAGAGAAAGGTACGAGACGCTCAAGACAAATGCATCTTTCTGTTTTTTATTTCCTCTGCAATGATTAGACATTTTCTCATGTGGCGCATCACAGCATCCGCGCAGAGTGAAGAAAGTGATGCCAGCTCTCTTGTACTGTACATGGTGCCGACTGAAGGGAGCTATTGAAGAAAGATCTGAGATTCCAGCGAAGACTTGAGCTGTTGGAAATCCTTCATCAGCTCCAGTATCAGACTACTAAAGAATAACGAACTTCCTGACTGACCAGATACAAAAATACTACTCTTCGTTAGAATTTGGCATCCACATAACAATAATAAGTTTCAGTCTGATATTGGATTCTGACTCTCACCCAGCCCTGTTAAAAACCCGCTAAATTAACTAGTTTTATTGTGTTTGGTTTGTCTGTGCATGTCCTGAAATTTTACCATCACCTCCACTTTTTGCTTTTTTTTTTTACAGGTAATTGAAACTGTTATCTAGAAAACAACCACTTGTGCAAGAAATAAAATAAACAAGCAAAACTGACAACTTAGCCACAAATAAGAGTCAAAGTCCAGTATCCAGCTTAAATTAAAAATGCAAAAGAAAACAAAATAAAAAAATAGGATGTTAACAGACCAAATGTTACACTTCAAAACAGTTGTCTATAAGCTAATGGGCATGTTGACTGCCACCATATTGGTAGGGGTGGGGGGGTTCGGGGTTGGTAGGAAGATTTATTAGAATCATTAGCTAATGCTAGCAAGCTTTGTTAGCAAGCTGCATTTATAAATCATATGGAAGCAACAATAAAAAAAACTATACAAGAAATTTCACTCACCAAAGAACTGAAGCACAGACTTCTTGGATAGGCTGTACCACACAACAAACCATTTCTTTGTCTAATAATTTTATTAAAATGCTACAAAAGGAAGAAACTCCAGAAACTCGGCTGAGAGGCCCAGTCTAATAACTCCAGTTAGCAAGCAGCCACACCTCTAATTTTTAGCATAATAGGTTTTGTTATCTATGGATAGTATCCATAGACAACAAAACCTATTATGCTATTTTTGTACCTGGGTATAAACATGCTTTTAATGCTTTTAAGTTGGCTGTTGGGGGATTGACTTGAGCAACAGATAGTATAAAGATAGATGCAGCTTCTGGGTGTGAAAAGTGCAGCCAGTGTAGAGTGCAAAAAGACTTCCAGTCCTATACAACTCTATGTGAAAATAGCTTACTGACTTCACTTCTGGAAACACTGTTCTGCTCTCTTTATGGGCTCGGTCACTCATTTGCATTGTTTGCATAAAAAATTTAAGTCAACTTTGTGACTTTTGGTTATACTGTGTTTCAGAAAAGGGATTCAGATTTTCTGTGGTATATGCATGCATTTTCACAGTCACCTGTCCTTCTCTCATTGCATCCAGTTTCAAAATAGCAGGATGATGACGATAAGGGGACTTCACAAACCAGTTGGTGATGTCACGGTAGCTGCACTATCTTCCCAAAAGTATTCGCTCGTCTGCCTTCACACACACATATGAACTTGAGTGGCATCCCATTCTTAATTGATAGGGTTTAAAATGACATCAGCCCACCATTTACAGCTATAACAGCTTCAGCGCTCGGAAGGCTTTCTACAAGGTTTAGGAGTGTGTTTATGGGAATTTCAGACCATTCTTCCAGGAGCACATTTCTGAGGTCAGACACTGAGGTTGGATGAGAAGGCCTGGCTCACAGTCTCCACTCTAATTCATCTCAAAGGTATTCTATCAGGTTGATGTCAGGAATCTGTGGATGGATGCAGCTGCTCGGCCATGGAAACCCACTCCATAAAGCTCTCTACACACTGTCTTTGAGCTAATCTGAAGACCTCATGAAGTTTAGAGGTCTGTAACAACCGATTCTGTAGAAAGTTGCCAACTTCTGAGCACTATGTACCTCAGCATCCACTGACCCCGCTCTTTACGTGCCCTACCACTTTGTGGCTGAGTTGGTGTCGTTCCCAATTGCTTCCAAGTTGTCATAATATCGCTAACAGTTTACTGTGGAATATTTAGTAGTGAAGAAATTTCACAACTGGGCTTGTTGCACAGGTGGCATCCTATCACATATCAGTCTGCATGCCTAGGTGCTTGGTTCAATGAAAGTGATTGGAACGCCTGAATTCAATGATTTGAATGGGTGAGTGAATGCTTTGTCAATATAGTGTATGTCTCACCATTTGATTAATTTAACTCCAGAGATTGCCACTTGTTCCAAATGCTGACTTTGTTGTTCTTTTACAGTGAAACACTGCCTTGTTGTTTTTACAAGAGCGCTTACATCAGTCATTTCAGACAGTAGGACCAGACAGGGATATCATTTATTTAGCTGCTCTTGTTGGGAAATTTTTGCTCGAACCAAGCCAGGCTAGGTGTTTTCCTGTTTCAAAACTTGTGCTAGGCTAAGCTAACTGGTGGTAGTTTCATCGCAGTATTTTTCTCATTACAATAGTTTTTCTTTAACTTGACCTTTTTGAATGATTCAGTTGCCCAAGATGTAAAGATATATATAGCATGTATAGGCGTATATGTAGGCATCAACTGTGTATTGGGGAAATTCATCTTCAAATATGAGCACATCTCCTGTAGAATTTAATTAGACAGAGGTTTATCCTCTATGCAAATAAAAAACAGTGAAACCAAAGTGCTTGGACTTAAAAAAAAAAAAAAAAAGGATACAGGAACATTGGGATTGTTTGAACAGATCTGTGGAAAATCCAACTGTAGCTCTATAAAGGAAAAGAATCAGTTATCTGCCAAGGACAGCCGGCACTAATAAGTGTGTAACATGATAGAAAAGAAAATTAGTTCATAGCTGTCATCTTCTTGATGAAGAGGCAATCAAAATCAAAGTGAATCACTCTGCGAGGAGGATTGTGTTTTGGAATTCAAACGGGCAATGCTTCAATATGACAAATCAGCCGGTGTGGTGCATGTTGATTGATTCCGTCCATGAAAACCTAATAGATTTAGCCCTCTGTGAATTTGGCTCTCATTAACCTCGCAGCGTTTTCATACGAGAATGTATTGGAGCCATTTTATCCACCACTCAAAGGCAATTCAGTGGGTGATAAATCCTTTGGCTTATCTGGCTGCAGGTGACAGCGCAGCAGAGTGCCGAAGCTGACGGGGGCACAAACACACACATAAACACACGCTCACAGAAGTGCATGCGCACATATTCACACGTACACACACATTCTGTTGCGACACACGCACACGCATTTTCTCATAGGGGTCGCCATGGTGACCCATGTGCGGAAAGACCCTGTGATCCAACCGGAACCGAAGACATGCCCCTCGACCCGAGCGGCCATCCGCAGCACAAAAATCTTCCTCTCAGCTCCCAGAAAAGGAGATGAAGAAGACGAAGAAGGAGGGGGGAAAAAACTGAATTCAATTACACAGTCGAAACCCACTCCTTGCCCTCCGGGAGTGATATCAGCACCATTTAAAAGTCTGATTACTCACAAAACCAATAACATTTTGACTCCTTGGTAATGGACCAGTAGATTAGAAAATTTAGATTACATTTAACTGCCTGTAGATTCTCATTAAAACGCCACCAACTAGTTAGAAACAATAGGTAATTAAGAGTGTAATGAAGCGCAGTAGCGTTAGCGCACGTCTGCACGTATGCTACTCTTGTGGGACCCAGCCTTACTTTGCACTTATCCTGCAGCAAAGCCATACCAGCGTCTCATTTGGGCAATATGACATATTTAATTAGATTAATGAATTTCAGTGGCGTCTCCGTGGGGCTAGTTGCGCTCCTCGCAGTGACAGTATAACAACACATTATATATTGAGGGAGGCCTGGAAGCTGCAGGCAGGCCGGTTCAGGTTGGTCCCCCGACAGTCACAGTTCGTGACAGTTTGGGTGGAACCTGTCTCAGGTTTACTCCTGCTAAATAGTCAAATGCAAATAATCATAAGCAAAAGTGCTGCAAGAGTAAGCACAAACTCTTATCCAAAACTCCAGATTTGATTTTTTAAAGTGAGGTCTATTGAATTAAACATGATTGATTGTAACACGGGGAGAACAAAAACAGAAAAACAGAGGCGAGAGAACCCAGGGTGATAAATGGGTTAGTGCCCGTGTTTGGCTGAAAGCTAGTCTCTGTGCCTCTGGCCAGTCACAAGTAAATACACAAAGTAAAGACTAAGGAAAATGAAACCGGCCATGTGTCTCTGAGGCTGCGGCTAACTTGTCTGAACTACTTGGAGCCTGTTTCAGTTTCCTGCAATAGTCATTTCAATAAAGTTTTAACGTTTTTAGTGAGATAGCAAATAACTCTGAAATACAAATAGATGTAGCACACAAATAATAAGTCTGTAACCCCACCATGATATCTTACATTGGAACTGGCTTAATATGGCAGCTGAAACTGTGTTTCTAGAAGATGAGGACGGGTTTTCCTGAGTGTGACATGAACTCGCCTCTCTGCTGCTATGACACTTTCCACATCAGCGTTTCTGTGTCACACGGCTGCCTTTAATGTCAAAAATATCATTGATCCTAATAATTAAAGATGTTACAATCCATGTGCGTAAAAATAATACAGCAAGCACTGTTGTAAATACTGAGTTAAGATTTAAACAGAAAAACAAAAAACTGACCATGAGTGCATTTTTGACTTCAGTAAACAGATAAGACATCTATTAAAAAATATGAGACAGCTGCTATAAAACTGATTGTTTGTCTATCAAATCACCTGTCTCAGTTTTAGACTGGTAAAATGTATTATACCACCCAACTGAGGAATAATTGCTAGTTATTATACTTAATGAATGGTAAATGGACTAGTTCTCATATAGCGCTTTTCTACTCAAGCACTCAAAGCACTTTATACAACACATTTGCATACAGTCACACTCCGATGAATACATTGAGAGAAACTCTGGGTTCAATATCTTGCCCAAGGATACTTTGGCACACAGATTGAAGCAGCCAGGAATAGAACCAACAACTCTCCAATTAAGTAGATACCTTGCTCCACTGCCTGAGCCACAGCCACCCCTGATATGCTGCCGAGTTACTGATGTGCTGGCTGCACTGGACAGGATAGAATAGCAGTTAAAAAAATGGATGGATTGATGGATGGAAGTTACAGCTGTTGTGGCATTTAACCGCTTTTGCACCATCCATCCATCCATCCATCCATTTTCTTCTGCTTCTCCAATTCAGGGTTGTGCGGTGTCTGGAGCCTATCCCAGCTGTCAAAGAGTGAGAGGCACTGTTGCACCATATTTGCTTGATTTAGTTTTAGATCATTATGTTTAGTTATAAGTGCACGCAACACAAACCTGGTAAAACATTTGTAGACTTGTACAGAGAGAGAGAAGGTAGGCCTTTATGCACCACAGAATGTAGAGGGGCATAGCAGCCCTGACGTTACCTGTTGGCCAGGGAAGTTTTTGAAACCTCGACCTGAGTGTTCTCTCTGTCGGCATCTCGGTGTTTTGAAACTGAATATGGCGGTGATCTGACTGTATGTAGCAACAATACATATTCATATGAGAGTAACCATGAGGAGTCTCCCCCTGCTGGCCATTAGAAAGAACATGTTTAAAGCACTTTCACTTTAATTGTTAAGACCCAGAGGCTGCATCCATCTTTTATATACAGTCCCTGTTTGCACAGCATCACACTGAACCCTGAAAACATGTTTCAGGTTTGATTTTGTTTCTTATAAAATTACAGCTTGTAAAGCTTGAATCTATTTAGCCTCACAGGTCCTCATCAGAGCACTTCATAAGAACTGCACACTTTTGCACCTTTGTCTGGGGTCTGTGAAGTCATGCGTGCTATCGTTTTTCTTTTGTAGTATCACACTGCCCTCTATGGGACAGCATCCTAACTGCATTGGCCTAATCCTCATCGCAGGTTTGTGTGTTTCAGCCATATATCCTTCAGCTGTTTTCAGCACACTACAGATCTATATTTCGGCACAGAGGGAATTGCATTTTTGCCGAGAAGCTGTTAAATATCATTTTTCCGAGCTGCGCTTTATTCAGTGTCTACTGTAAATGGCTTGCTGTATTTTAACGTTTGCACTGATTTTAGTGACAGGCACAGATGTTGCACTCTCTGTGTGTATAGACACAGGCTTTATGTGAATCACAAGGGGAATATGTCTAGAAAGCACATACACACTCGCACACCTCCAACCTGGTAGACTGTTTGTGCTTGTAAGCACTTGAACAATTGAGCCAGATTCAAACACACCATCTCTCTGAAAGGAGTCATGGAGGAGGAGGAGGAGGAAGAAGAGAGAAGGAGAGCAGATGGCCCAGTGCAGATAGACTCAGAGACTGGGAGCGAGGAGTGTTCTCTGAAGGACAAGGTCTTGTATTGTTGTGGCTGCGAGGGCAGCTCTGTCACACATCGTACCAGGGGTCCCCAAAGAGCCAGGGTCTTATGGTGTCAGTGTCCCCCCAGTCCTCATCCCCCAGCCCTGGCCTATTGTGATTCTTGTTTTTTAATTTCTCAAGCGCAATCAAGTGTGACACAAACTGTTTACCTAGCGTGTCTGCCACAACCAAGAAGAGAAAAGGAGAGGAGAGAGAAGAAAAAAAAACAGGCACACAAGCCAGGATCTCGGCACAAAAATAATCCTCCATAATACCAGAGAGTTTAAAGAGGCTTTGCCAACACCTCCCTGAATCCCCCTTCCACCTCTTTTTGCTCTTATGGAAAAAGGAGGGGGAGATAAAGAGAAAAAGGCAAGGAAAAACCACATCAGAAGAAAGCTGTTAAATTCACCCCTCAGTCTCGTTTGGGATTGCTAATTATTGTTTTTAGAGCACAACAATTGGGGTATTAGGGCATAAGCGGCTGGAGATAACATCCAGAGGAAGACGAGGGGAGGGAAAGGGGAGAAAAGGGAAGAGGTGCACAGGGGAGACAGATAATGGGTCGACAGAAGGGGAGCTATGATAGGGTCTGGTCCATGGGGTGTCTCTGTACTGCAACACGCCACAATATCAGGAGACTCACTTATTCACTCTGTCTCCAAGGATCTTGAAAAGTGAAGAAAACTTGGCAAGGAAAAGTTTCTAATATTTGACAGCTTATGAATTTGGCTGTGATCAGAGAAAGGGAGCGTGAAGATTCACCACATCACACTACAACAAACAATGTTAATATAACCAAGATATTCAAGAAAATAACTCTAAAAAGCTGCTATAATAGATATGCTTTAATAAATATGCAAACCCACATGGAATTATCATCAGACATGACATTTCTCATCAGCTTCATGGAGATTTAGTGACTTTCAGCTTCTTGTTTTGGTTTTGGGCCTGCATCAGACACAACTTGTGACCAGAAGAGTGGAGCATTTAGCAGATTTAAAGAGAAAAATATATTTGTCCTAGAGGACTAAGAAAATACAATCTAAAGCAAACAGGAAACAAAGGATTTTGAAATCGCCTCTGGCTTGAATTGGTTATGAGCACAAAGACTTCTAAAATCTTGCAAGGACACCTGCTGTTGCTGTCATGGGTTAACTTTTCATATTACAAATGGGCCAATATAGGTGCCGGAGGTTTGCAAATGAAAAACTGGCAGATTTTGTGACATCCAGGACATATGGCAGAAATCTAAGGGAGGGATCAAATTTTGTGATAAGCAAAGATGATTTATGTTGCATTGTTTTTGGCAGAATGTGGAGCCAGAATAGAAGTGATCCAAGTACTGATCCTTGTGGAGCACCATAACTAATATTAGAGCCAGAGGAGTTATAGTATAATTATATATGTTTTATGTTATAGTTATAGTTTATATTATATGACTTGACTCAAGTTTATTTATGAGTGAGTGCCTTGTGATGCTTAACTTTTGGCACTGGTAGAAAAGTTATAGATGCCACATCACATAATTAATCTTATTACAATAAAGAAAAGAAATGCATTAAAGTACTAGAAAGTACCTGAAGATGGCTTGTGCCCTAAAGGAGAGAAGAAACAATCCTGGAATACACATTCATACACACGCACACACACACACACACACACACATACACATTGGCTTTTATCCTGTGAATGAGCAGGCCAGCCAAAGTCATCTGGAAGCCTGCACATGCCAATGAATAAATAAAGTCGTAATTAGTAAAGAAAACAGCGCCACCTGTTGGTGTCCCACCCCTGTGAACTCGGAGCATTATAGGGAGCTGTGGGAAACACCTGAGCCTACAAAGGCTGCGTGTTAAAGAGCTGGCTCACACTCTGAGCGTGTGTGGGTGTATCAGAGGAAGTTTTTTCATGTGGGCCACCCGTGTAACCATGTGTGTTTCAGGGCTTCCATTTGTAAAGAGGCTTACTGAGCATATGTGTTGGTATTGTGAGAGTGTGCATGTGTTTGCGTGTTCACTTGTGCTCGCTTGCATATGCGAAGAGGTCCAACTGCATGTCCTGGGGCCCACCTGGCAGCGTTGTACAGATTCAGGGGCCTGAGCAGCTGGCCTGGGGGCTGGTGGGGGTGTTCGGTGCGGGGGAGGTTTAAGAGGGGTGTGGGGAGGTCTTCCATGGCCCTTCTCCCACCAGGCCCAGGCAGTAGGAGGCAGATGGACGGGCCACAGTCACTGCCAGAGGGCCAGAGGGGGCCACGGGGCCAAGGGACGGGGCCAGCCAAGCCCAACAGAGCTCACACACGTGGAAAAAAAACAACAAAAAACAAAAAAACACTAGCACACAGTAACAGACTTAATATATGTAAATCACAAGACTTAATGTATTAATGGATCCACACTGATGGTGAGCAAAAGCAAATTAGCACCAAACACAACTTTCCACAAAACGGTGTTTTGTGGAAAGTTTTCAAAAAAAACGGTAGAAAGGTGCTAAATGAGGATCAGCACAGTTATATCTGTCCTAACAAAAAAGGCCATGTGTGAGTATACCAAATATCTCAGAAATTCAACCAGTAATTGTTTTTAGACTTCTCAGTCTGGAACTAAAAGGGTGAATGAGCTAACCAAACAAAGGTTGTATTGATGTCTATGAAAAAAAAAGAAAGGTGTATTTTCAGTTTATGATAGTTGAGCATCAGAGAAAATGTAGTTCATGGATTTTTTTTTGTGCTTGCTTTTATTGATTTTCATTCTTCTATACCTCTATACTTTTCATGTTGGTCAAATGAACTGCAGTGCAGTGCATTCCACGTATGCATACAAGGAAAGAAAATCCAGAAATGGAGGAAACAAACATTAGCTTTGAAGTGGATGAATGGTGTTTGAGACTAGACTGCTGTGTGTGTGTGTGTGTGTGTGTGTGTGTGTGTGTGTGTGTGTGTGTGTGTGTGTGTTGATGTCTGATACACACTGATGTTCATAGAGACAATCGTGAAGTCTCTTTTAAACCATCCGCAGCTGCTTCAACATATGCAAAAGACAAAAACCATGCCCGGTGATTTGAAAGGAATCTGTGTGAGTGTGCGGGACTGACACACAGATTGTTGTGAACTTGTACTATAGGTTGATTCTGGTGGTGGTGTGGGAGGTAGCCACCGGCTCTGGTAGTCCAGAGAGCCACAGATGCTCCACTGTTTGTGTGTTGACTCTCTGTAATTTGTTTGCTCTAATTTGTTTTGCCGTGCCAAGGGAGTTCCGATTTTAATTTTGCTCTGTGTGTGTTTACCCCTCTTTGTGGATCGCTGATCTGTTAAGCACGGAGAGAGGGAGAGACAGTCAGTGCGGAGGGTGGGCTGTTCACAGAGCCAAATTAAAAAGGAGCAGTGCAGATTGTTTTAAGCTCTGGCAGCCCCTTCAGGCCCAAAGGCCTCGCTCGCAGCCTGCACCTGCTCCGTCCCCGGGGAACCTGGTTCCTGATCCGTGGCCCTAGCTTCTCCTCCCCGGGCCCCGAGCCCAGCCGCATCATCCCCTCCTCTTCTCTCCTCTCCACTCTGGCTTCTCTCTTTCTCTCTCTCCTTTCCCTATCTTTTCCAATTCTTCCCCTCCAAAAAACTCCTGATGCTCCTTTTCTTTTTCCTCCTCCCCCTCCTCCCCAGTGGCTTCCTACTATCCCTTCACTCCTCAGTCCTGGCCTCTTCACCTCTTCTCTCCTCTCCAGCACCTGCTCCTCTCCTCCTTTCTCATTCCTCCTTCCCCCATTTTTTTTGCTCTCGGTTACTTACTCTTTGCCCTGGCTCAACTCTCTCTTTTCACCTTATGATTTTTTATTTATTTAATTTTTTTTTTTTTGCCCCTCCCTCCCTCCTAAGTTTTCTCCTGCTCCTCTCCTCTCCACCTCCTGTCTCGCCTCCAGACTCTTGGCAGACTCTTAATCAGCCCCCCTCCACACCTGAGTGACTGTGACTGGTTTAGCATGACTGAAAACACACAACCCCACACATAATATACAGTCAAGAGATACGACAACATAACACATTAATATATACTGTGTGTGTCAATAAAGCTGTGTCATGACTTAAACCAAGATGCATAAGGAAGCCGACTGAACACAGAACAAGAGTGTGTTTAAAATTCTCACAGCTATTCTTTATTGAAATCATTCAGTCGCCCCAGTTTGTATGACTGCACAGCCACAGGTAGTTTGATCAGTCAGTCAGCTCTACACACAGTTTGGTACACTTTGTCACACATACAATATTTACATTATACCAGCAGCAACGCTATGACATGGTTCCAGTAACAAGACATCTAGATTTAATATGGCTTGATTGATGCAGTCCAACTGTACTGTATGTAATGCCCAGACTGGATGAGGTGACTGAGAAGCACACAACCCAGGCTGGTGCAAGTCAGGTCAGAACGCAAACCACAGGACGACATGATGGAAGAAGGTTGTTTCTGCTGAGTCCCAGTCCATCTCTGGCCTTTGGACACTAATCGCCTACTCGGGATTCTTCCCCCGAAACAACAACAAAAAGCATAAAACCACCTCCTCGGATGGTACACAGACATGTGGATAGTTTTGGTTTTCCTTGACCAGGTTTTAAGATATCCACTTTTACTTCAATACACTGGAAATGAATGGATTTTCCTTCTTATTTAAAGTGGACTATTGTGCTCACTTCACTTCATTTGCTTTTTAAATAAACCTTATCTTTTATCCTCTCCTTAAAGTTGGGCCAATTTTTTGCATTTTTGTCAGGTGAGGGCAACAGAACAGATTAAACACAACAGTATTACATTATCACGCTGTAAATAGTCATATAGTGAATCTGTGAGAAAACACTTGCTCATCAGACAGATTTGGAGCATTGTTGTTCATTTTGGCCGTCTGATTTAAGTGCAGTAATAACGTGAATTTATCGCTGGTTTGGTCTCCAACTTCCGTAGGAAATTTTCGCTCTTTAGTTGCTAAATCAGCCCTATTATAATCACCAACAAGTTGCCATCATTATTAGTGTCATATGGTGCTAAGCAGTTTGTCTAGAGCTAAAAAGCTGCCAGCTGCTTCTGAAAGTGACACTAATGAGAGCAGTGAGACTTGGCAAAAAGCAGTTAAGTTGCAGCCTGTACAACCAAAACAGTCATTTGAAAGATGCTGTACCTCTTTGTAGATCTGAGGGAAACTGCATAGTCTGGGGATCGTTCCTACACTCCTCCTTTCACATTACAGATAATAATTTGAGCCATACTTAATTATAAAATAAAAAAGAAATAGGAAAAAGTTACTAGTGGCTTTAAATGATTCTGCAGAAGCATCCCTGGCAGTTGCTCAAAAAGGCCCTCACTTTTTCAGCGCATTGAAGCTACAGTTAAAACACGTACAACTCAAAGGTCATCTAATCAGCTATTTAATATTAATAGAAATATATTCAAATTCAGTTGAATGATTCACAAGTCAGTCGATTTTTGTGACAGACTCACAAAAATTTCCACTGGAATTACTCTCTGCTGAGGACACAGGCCCCTCGGCTGCATTCATGCTCCAAACTGCAGGGCTCAGTTCTGTTTTCTTCCTCGGATCAGATACGTTTTTTTTGCTTCATTGGCCGTTTGCGTTATTCTTTTGGCCAGTATCTGGCACACTGACCTGCATGTGCAAGGAACAGCGTCACATGCAGTTGACCATTTCAGTTTTAGGTTGACGTGCAGCAGTGGCCAATATTGGCAATGGCCAAGAGAAAAAGAGACGTACAACAGCTTCTAGCTCTTTATAGAGGTGTGGAGGCAGTGATGGAGCCAGGAGTGGTTGGATTCTGATGTTAGTCTGACCGTTCAGGCTGAAACTGCATTAAAAAAAAGAAAAATCTGTACTTCAGGACTGCATATGAAAAGGAGTCCAAATAAGAATAGAAAGAAAAGTAGATTCCATGTGGTTTGTGCTGTTCACAGTTTTGTGAAGAAACATGACTTGAGCCACTTGTGGCTGAATGTGAATGTAACCTATAAAATCGGTTTGCAATGTGTTCTCTGCACAGCTGTAAGTATTTAATATACCATTTGATCGCTATAGTCTTTTTAGCTTGTCGACTCTGACCAAAACCAGTGAACTGAATGAAGATTTTACATTTAGGAATTATCTCAAGGAATGAAATAAGAAGAGAGACAGCTACGGCTCCGAGCCTGGACAATTCACAACAAAACTATCTGCATGATTTAGTACCACTAGTGAGAAAAAAAGTGTTCATAATCAGGGTGTGTAGACCCTCCAATGCAAGTCACACTTACTTTTTATGTACCACAGTCATTTTTAAAGCCATCACATTTCCATTATGAGCACTTTCAGCGAGCTTAACGTGACAGACAAAAGCGAACTCTTCCCCAGACACTTTGGTCCACATTTTAATCAAGATTTTCCACCGAGCTGTACTCGCTTCCTTTTCATTTGGTATTCTGACTCAGTCCAGTCTGCAAACACTTTATCAGCTGCTTCACTGATGACATTCACACCCGGTAACATTCACACGCACGCAGCCAACATAAGCAGCACAGTCCACTGGCAGGCCTGATCTTTATCGTAACGCTCTGCATCTCCCATCTATCTGTGCTTCCCATTCGCTTCCCATTCTGTGCCTTCACAGCAGACTCCTCCCACTGAAATAAGGTGAAAATGAAATTTCCACTAGTGCAAATTAACGTCTCTCTTTGAGAGCAATAAGAAAAAGAAATAAGAAAAATAGATATATTTGACAAATCAATTACTGTAGAAAGAATATCAAGTGGCACTGATAATAAATTATAGCACAAAAAAAGAAAAAAAAAGGTCGCAGAGGAGTTCCACCCATTTTTTTAATGTTCTGAGCACTAAGGCTGATTTGAGGCCGCACTCAGTTGCAGTATGCATGTGATCACACACACACACACACACTGACAGGTCACCTATCAATGGGAGGTTTAGCAATGAAGTGGAAATTTCTTGTGTTAAATGTATACTGCAGGTCCTTAGGCTGGAATGACCTTGATGTAGAAGGCAACAGGCTGACTGCTGTGCCATCTAGTGGTCAAATATAAGAACTGCAACTCTTTAATAAGACCACAAGAATTTTGGAACCAAAAAAAAAAAAAAAGACTCCAAGTTCAACAATAACAAAGTGCAGGCAGATAGTTACTTACTGGAGAGAAAACAGGATGATAACTGGCAAATGAAACAGGCACAAATCTTTCCTCCTGATTTCCGCTCAACAGGCCTGATAAGCATTGGATCTAGGGTTCTAGACAGAATTATTATTTTGTTTTGATACGGACTGTTTCCACATACAGAAGCAAAAAGGAAATGATGTACGGGTCAACTTAATGCACGGACTGGCACTCAATGTCACCTGTGTTTACTCTTCAGCACACGGATGGCTAACAGCAGAGACATGGCAGCTGTTCCTTTTTCAGTCTCCGCCTGTTTGAACGGTTTTGTGCGTTATGACACACGGCAGAGTGGTGATTAGTTGCATCATTTCATAGCAAGTGAAGTGCCACCTGTCTTGTCTGCAGCACACTTCTGTCGCCAACACGCTCTTCGTGAGATAGCTCCTCTGGGTTAACTTTTCGCACTAGCTTCTGCATCTTAGGATGAGACAAATAAGGCAAAGAGGAACTGCCACGGGGGGCAACTCCGACATTACAGGAGGAAACCGACTGTACAGTTGCATGTTTTGTAAGGTTTATTTTGCATTGTCTGCATATAAGGACCCAGTCTGTCCATTTAGAAGTTGTAACATGCTGGGTATTGCAGATGGAGGAGCTGGAATAGTTCTTTCAGCTGTGTGCGACCTATTGCTTGGACACATTGTTCCAGCCAGATTTATTAAGCAGAACCACACAGCAGCCTGTAGCACCGACTGTTCCAGCCTCCAGCCAGTCTCGGTCCCCCAAGGTCAAACTTCCAGGTCTGGCACTGACTCCTCTTTAAACTGAATATCATTGTCAGAGCCCGTGCCCACGTCCGAATCAAACAGCGAGCGGTCGGAGTCAGGAGAGTGTGTGCGCGTGCGTCCGGCTGAGCGGCTGCTGCCATCGCTGTCATCCAGTGTGTCAGTCCTGGAGAAGAGGCCAAAGTCAAGCAGGCCCGTAGGGGTGCCCCCGCTGCTGCTCTCGCTGTCTCCATCATAATAAAGATCCTCCACCTCCACAAACCACTCGGGCCAGAACCTCCTCCGCATCCGCTCGCAGAACATGGCCAAGTTGATCAGCTCTCCTGTGGAGACATGTATAATCTTTTGAAGACAGAACTAAAACCAGCAGGCGATATCACAGGTGCTTACTGCCTTTGTGAGTCTAACACACCTCTGAAGAGATTTTTTTTTTTTTGTCTTGTTTCATTCTTACAAGCGCCTTGATCACAATTTATGGATTAAAACACAGAATCAAGCTCTGACACTGTTGTCTGAAAAGATAAAAGACTGAAGTGTTCCCTGTGCAAGATGTTAGAGCAGCTCTCAAAGCTTCTGTAGGTAAGCTTTGAGTAGTAGAACAGCAGTGCCATCTAGTGGATTACACAGAAAAATACAGCAGTGTAAACAGCATGTTTACATACTCCAAGTACAAGGTAATATACCAAAACAGGTGATTAAAAACAAGCTTGATTATTTGCAGTTACTGAATTGATCATCTGACCTTTGATAAGTTGCTCTGGTCGTGTTCCAGGTAAAGTCCACATGGCTTGAGCTAGATGCCCAAACACTGTAGCATCTAATGTTGACATCTTCGAGCCCATGAAGTATTTCTTATCTCCTACAGGACAGAGAACAAACAGCAATGTCAAGGATTTTAAAACAGCTGTTATTTTTTATTCACTGATGATGTAACTGGCGCAAAAGGGAAATCAATTATCGTGGGTGGCTGTGGCCCAGGAGCGGGAGCAGGTCATCTACTAATCGGAAGGTTGGTGGTTTAATCCCTGGCAGCTCCAGGCTGCAAGGCAAAGTATCCTCGGGCAAGATACTGAACCCCAAGTTGCTCTCCAATGCATTCATCGGTGTGTGATTGTTAGAGAGCACTTAGGTGTCGAAAAAAGGGCGTGAATGAAGACAAGGTTTTTAAAAGCACTTTGAATGCTAAAATATAAGAACCAGTCACCAATAAAAACAAAATAAGCAACCACATAAAAAATATAGATATCAAAACAGTGTATCAGCCAAACTGAAGTACTCCTTTATCAACTCTGCAAGTCCTTCAGTCGGTATTGTTAAAATATTTTTTGTTACAGCTGATTTCCACATCACTTGGAGAGGCAGAAGGTGCTTGTAAAGCATTTACTTTGACTTTCAGTGATTATACCAACAGTTTATGTACTAGAGTTCCATTTTTCCACATCTCTCCATCCACCCATCCATTTTCCAAACCAATTCAGGGTCAGCTATTCAAGCTAACTTTTTAGGTCATTCATCTTTGGTTTTACTTTTCTGACAATTTATTTTGTGCTTTTATCTCACTCTTTGGCCCACTTACTGTAGCACTAATACTTAGCTTATGGTTGATTTGGATAGTTATTTTCCACCTAAACATGTTTTTTTTTTATTTGTACATTCATTTTCAAATAAGTGGAACTACTCTACAATCTTTGAGTACCCCAGGCAGCTGCTGAGATCTCTCTTGGTTGGGAATCCCCACTCTTATACACATCGTCCCCAATGCCGAGCTCCATTAGAGATGTTTTTAATGAGACCTGTAACCACTCTGAGTAATCCAGGGGGAAAGCAAAACACTACAGAAAGGCCAGTTAATGAAAGGTTGCTAAGTATTTGTGTGCTTTCCTGGCCCTTCAGAGAGCCAACTTCAAAGTAAACTAATTTCATTTTGAAGTTGGGAACTCAGCTCTTCTGGTTAAAACGGCAGATTTTAGATGAACACTTCTGGCACTCGTGTGTAACGAACATTAAAAGAGGGAAGCCAGATGGCTGTCGAGTGTACTAATGCTTTCACCCGGGAATGACTTTTCCATTTTTACACAAGTGGTTGTTTGCTGAAATGACACAAACAGATCGATGGAAAGCACTTTTCTGAACACGCTTATGTTGAATCTGTGCGGCTGACATCCAGAACCTTCCCTGCTTTCATTCATTTCTGCCAGTAGCTCAATAAAATTCATGCGCAAAGATGCAGATAAGCGGTACTTTGTTCTGATAAATATAAATAAATTTTCAGAATATTTTCAGAAACATCTGCTCACAGTAACAAATGTATGTAGATTCATTACAGCCAACGGGGGGAAAAAATAGCCAACTCCGTTATCAGTTTATAAAACAGCGTCAGTGTAGCTCAAATAAATGTAGTCTTGATGAGGTTAGTCATATGGGACAGACATTCATGCACGCAGCCCGGCTCGTACCCAGTAAAGTGGCCAGCGTCCTCATGTCCTTCTCCATCAGCGTGTAGACCTCCTCCTTGGAGAAGCGTCCGATGCCGTGGCCGTACATCTCCCTGCGCACCATGCCGCCGTTCAGATGGCTCAGCAGCCACTTCAGCGTGTCGCTCAGAGGCCCACTCATCGCCAGCAGCTTCTGAGTTTCCTCCAGGTTGTCCACCCACTGGCAGTAGGCTATTGTCCTGAAAGAAAACACAATGTAGACCACACTGCATTGCCATTACACTGTCTGGACCAACAATGGCTGTGGCAAAAAAAAAAAAAGCTACTTCTCTGAAACAAAAATGAGCCTCAGCAACACCTACAGTCTGTCAGAGTCTTAGAAGAAACCGCCTCCTTAACTTGTGTAGGTCAAGATCAAAAAGTATTCCAAATGTTGGTCTAAAATCATCACGGTCATTTCAAACAAGAACAACTGCTTTTGCAACTGAGTCTTTGAGCCATCAGCTCAAACAGATCTCTTGTAGTTGAACATACAAAATGATGAGACAGAATAATTTTCTATAAGCAAACAAACCGGCATCTTCACAGCAACAGGCAAGTAAAAATCAGTCTAATTCTGCACTGCAAAAAAGAAAGAAACACTGTCTCTTTGTGTTAAATCTTTAACCAAAATTTGATGCTGTAAAAACTAAAAAACTACACTAATAAAAGAAAGTGGAGCCAAGTTTGTTAATCTGTCGAGTCACGTGCCATATTTTAAAAACCGACTTTTAAAAAGGATCGAATGAAACTGTTTAATGAGAGGTTCAGGCACTGCATCGTATTCCCAGTAAAGCTTTATGTCCAATAACAATTAGCATCATCTTAATCAATAACAGTGCTCTAACACTTTCGTCCCCTGGCCCATCCATCAGCTGGACTGCTCTGCACTTGCTGCCAGAATACAACATCATACATTCAGCCCTTCAGAGTGTCAGCCTGAGGTTTCAGAGCAATGCCTGGAATCCGTCCCTGCTTCTCATGATGAAATACAGCCACCTATTGCTGCAAAGCGCCCCTCTACTTACAGTCACTCATAAGAAGAAAGCAAGGCTGAGACACTTGGCAGTGCATGGATTCTCTCTTCTTTGAGGTAAATGAAAAAAGGGAAAACCAGGCAGCCTCGTGAGCCATCCTGACCTCCAGTACAAATTTGTCTCACAATGTGGTCCAACAGATCCTGTTTATTTACAAGCAAACAAGCCCAGCCCAAAGCCTCAGAATCCCCTGTGAAGCCAATAAAGGATAAATGTTTTACATGGAGTCACTCCATTAACAGAGACGATGGAAAGGGTCACGGTCCCTGGTACCTTCATTGTTGTCTGTGCATGTAAACACTCACATTGTCATGGATTTTGTGGAGTTAAGTCATCTGCCTAGAGGTCTGAAAAAGTCTGAAGGACCTCCGCTCGGTGTCTTTTATTTTGACTCAGTGGAACTGACGTTTGTTGATCGTACAAGTGAGACATACTGTGTTTCCTTATCTGGGAGGTGGATATACATTATGAAGGGGGTATAAGAAAGTCAGTGAAAGGTTAAACTGAGGAATTGGATGGCCATACCTGCTGTTAACATGTGAGTTAATTTCTTAAGCTCAATG
Source organism: Pterophyllum scalare (assembly GCA_024447675.2). Lineage (NCBI taxonomy): Eukaryota > Metazoa > Chordata > Actinopteri > Cichliformes > Cichlidae > Pterophyllum > Pterophyllum scalare. The sequence goes on along the minus strand of JAMQGT020015320.1, from coordinate 133,598 downwards.
TTCCATAATTAATGTATTTATATTATATACTTTTCAACTGTAAATCTTGAAAGACCATTTCTGCATGATGGCAAACCTCCATGTTATACGTCCCTCTAGGATATTTCCACAACACACGTTCAAACCCAACACCAGAGTGAGTTTTTATCTCTCAGTTCATCTAAAAGCCAGCGCCTGCTCTCCGTCATCTTTCTGCTGGTAGTGAATAACTCATGATCTGTGTAAAGAAGCCTTCTCCTCCAGCCTGCAGTCTCCATGCAGTATGTGACTGGTCGCTCAATAGAAACAGAATTAAGAAATCTGGGTTATATTAATTTTTGTAGTGGGGACTTTCCACTGACTACATACTTCTTCCTGTTATATTATATGATATCTGATATCAATCTGTCTTCTTAAACAAAGGCCTGGCAGAGCTTGCAGCTAGACAAGAAAGGATTTCAGTTAATGTCTGACTTCAGCTTTGGGTGGGAGACTCATGAAGCTAACCATGATGATAAGCTACTGTCCTGGCCAACATACTGGACTAATCAGAATAATAAAAGGCATTATATGTTGGTGTAGGGACAATGCAGTGGTCCAGTGGTTAGCACACAAACTAGCAAGATGGACGTAACTTCTGTTTCTATAGAAGTCTATGGGAAATGGCCATCATACCTGAACTCAGAAAACACTGTAAATTTGGGTCATTCAGAAGTGAGGAGTACCTGGTTATGCTCACTGGCTACTTTACTTTTGATTAACAAGTTAGCGCTTTCCCACGCCTCACTGCAACAAAAATGTGAGCTTAAACGTGCTAGTTGGCTGATGCCTCCCTGTGTGGAGTTTACATGTTCTCCCTGTGCCTGCATGGGTTTCCTTACATACACCAAAGACATGCATGTTAACTTGTGACTCAAAATTTTTAGCAGGCATATTTCTCTCTGTGTTAGCCATGTGATATAGTGGGGACCTGTGTACCCTGCCTTTTTCTGAGTAACAGCAGCCAGGGTCATAGTTAAGTCACCACATGGTCCCGCTTGGACACATCCTTTTTTCCTTCTTATCCCTGTCCACCCTTTATGTTGCAGATGTCAATCAAGTTGTGGTCACTGTACTTCAGCATGTAGCGAGCTCTGCTGAAGAGGAACAAGCATAAATGGAGCCAAATTTAGAAGTGGGAGCTAATTTAACAGTTCAACAAATATCAGCAAACACACAAACTTTATCTTAGTCTGGCACATAAACTGCCTGCCCGTTAAAGGCAGAGTTGCTGCATTTCTCAGGGAGGAAAAATAAAAATAAAAACAGTTACATTGTGTTGTCTACTGTGATTGTAAACAGCTGCATATTTAAATATCCAGCTCAAGTGTAATCGTAATTTAAAGTTGTATTTGTGCCCAGTTTGTACTCTTTAAATTCTGCTGTGCCATCCACCTGGAAAATCTGTCTCTTCAGCTGCTAAATGCTAGTTGCAGTCTGTGTATATCTACTGTTTGATGCGGCTTGAAAGATTTCTCAATTCTTCTTTGAAACTGAGTAAACTAAAGCTGAGTGATGATTCTCTGATAGTTCTTTGCTGCAAACAAAATCTCATCTATTACAGATTTATTAGCAATTTTGTTATTTTAAAAATATCGATCAGCAATACAGTAGAACTGGCTTTGAAAATATATTTTCTTGGTCTTTAACCACAGCCCCATAAATCAGGAGGGCAACTGTATCAGCAAACTGTATCTATCTCTAGACTGTGTCTCAATACACAAAGAGCAGCATGCTGTCACACTGCCCTTCCCTGACATAAATAATTCAATCAATAGCTCTGTATGTGGACCCAAACATGGCACGGGGTGATGGGAGAAGCAGAGGAAGAAGAGCAGGGAGGTGACACAATGAGAGAGGGAGTGTGAAAGTTGATTACATGAATGACCTCTGCTGCTTTTAGAGAAATGGAACAGATTTCTCTCTTTATAACACACGACCAGCACATTGTTGCTTCCTTTTGTTCCTTTTTTTAATAAGTGAACTAAGATCAAAGAGTAGTTCAAATTGTGTCCTCAAATTATTATATAGAGCGCAACAGGCCACACCACATGGATCAAATGGGGTTAGATAGTGTGCGTGTGCGTGTGTGTGAGGGGATGGATAGTGAAAGACAGCTTTTAGGTAATGGAAAACACTCTCAGCCTCCCTTGGTGTGGATGGAGTGCGAAAAACGATTTCCCAGCAGCAGCAGCAGCACGTCTCTCCCCCAGTGATTCTGGCGTGATTCACCACTGTGAACGATGGTGATATCACAGCCTGGGCTGCATAAATAATTTGACCTTTTTTAAGATTAAAAGCTTAATATGTCTTTTTTTTTTCTTGCTTCTACAATAAATTTGACTTCTTTTCTGGGAGGATCAGTGTAGATGTTTCCTGATATGGTTTAGCACTAAGCATATTAAAATATGTGCTTATATGAATGCGTACACATAAACTTACATAGTGTGCACAGCAAAATGCATAATTTCACCCCTCAGATACAATAGTTAAATCAAAATGTAGAAATGGAAAACTGTATTCTCTCTTTAAAATGATCTAAATGTGGCTAAATGATGAAGTCATAGCTCTTAAAAGGCTTTCAAAGACACAGCTGCAACACGACATGCCTATCTGCGCTCCTTACCAGTAGAGGTGTTCCTCAACCATTTTGGTGACAGCACGGGACACGGCTACCTCCTGCGGGGTGAGGTTCTTGTTGAGGTTCACTCCCAGCTTCTCCTCCAGGAAGTCCACAATGAACTCTGACCCTGACACCTGCTCGTGGTTGTACTCAATCCAGGGCATCTTACCCTGCGGGGACAGCCTCCCATCAAAGTAGTTCTGTGAAAGGCAAACAACTTTGCAGGTGAATATGCAGCTCTCTGTGTACATTTTATGAACAAAGCAAAAAGGCTGTAGACCTATGTGGCAAAACTGTGAAAGCAGAATGAGCATTAGCCAAGTTGTCATTAGTCCGCAGCTTCTCACGGCTCTTAAGTGAACTCCAGTCATCATTCTGCTTCATCAAGATCTCATTAGCTGGTTAAATGATTTGGCAAGCCAGCCAACCGGTATTTCTGCTCAAACATAATTTTGTTAATAAGAAAATGGAAGAAACTTCTTCCTCTTTTCCTTCCGACTGCTCTCTTTAGGGGTCTCTCACCCTATCCCAGCATCCTCCTCTATCACACCAACCCCCTGCATGCCCTCTCTCACTACATCCATGAACCTCCTCTGTGGTCTTCCTCTTTTCCTCCTGCCTGGCACATCTTTTGTTCAGTCATAGATAGTATAAAACCGAAAAACAAAGTCAGTGCAGCAGCGCCTTAAACCTATGTCCTATTTGAAGACCACCAGATGGTGAGAGCTGTGGTTCCAAAAAGGCTTTTGGTTCTACATTAAAAAAGGTCTTTCTGTTTTGACCTCTGCACACACTTTCCTGTTGAGTTTACAGGCTCAGTCACTCATTTTGGGTCATGTTGAATTAAAAATTAAGTCTGTTTTGTAAATCATAGTCATACCCCGTTTCAAACTCGAGGATTGTCTGTGGTATGAAACCGCACACACATGGGCTAGCAACTTATCAGTTTTCATTGTTTTGTCCTTTTGTGGAGGCTGTAGATAAATGGACCGCATTTCTAAACCACCATCAGCTTATGCTGCCCAATGCTGATGCCTGTTAGCAGAAGAGATGCATTAAGACTATGCAACAGAAGTGGCTATTAAAGAAGGAGAACTACAGAAAAAGCTTCAGCAGCAGAACCACCATTTAAACCCCTCTGTCTCTGTTCTCACCTGGTAGGGCAAGTCCACCATGCGCAGGTACGTCTCTATTTTGAGGCAGAAGGGTGAGAGGCTGGGCACGCCGTTCTTTGGCCTGGAAAACTGATGGAGGATGATGGCGTCTTTAGAGTCCAACTCCTGCTCCTTCCTACATAGAAACCACAGATGGAGAAGGCTTAATAAATAAACAGTGCAGCGTTGTACTTCATCACTCTACTTTAGTCTTAATTAAGACCATGCTTTAACTGATATTCTCTCATTCTGTGGAGATTGTTTCCACTGTTAACAGCACCATAGAGCTGATTCTGCATGGAGCCAAATGTAGATAGACACCAGGAGCAAAGACAGGGGAGCAGCAAATCCAACTTCCTGAAAATGTTTAATCGTAAAGCAGTGAGGCTGAGAGCAACCGGGGTTTCTGCCTGTTTTCTGGATCAGTCGGTGCAGCGGGTGCAATGAAAGAAATTCCAAACATAACTCAGTGTCTGAATAGAAAACAGGACTTTGTGTTCAGCTTCAGGCTCTAACAGACCTGCAGTTTGTTCTAGCATGGTGATCCAGCATTAATGCTGAGTTCAGCTTTTAATTTAAACAATTACAACCCACTAACAAGCACTTTCTTTACTCATACTGAGCTCAGTGACTTTCACAGAATCAGTCTGTACAGATTTCATGTGTATTGAGATTAACTGGGATCAGCATAAGCAGCTATTATTGTATTAAAGCTTTCTGAGTGACAGCTGAGGCTATAAAAGTTCATTTCCACTTTGGTAGATCATTCTGTGAAATGAGGAGCAGCTGAGCTACTTAAGGCTTAAAATCCACAAAGGTTTTATTTATGCAGCTCCACTGCATTAGCTGAGAGCTTCAGTTACAAGTCAGAATATTGACTAAATGAGTCATTTCTCCTCCCACTGTACTGTAGGCCTGACAAGATAGACCAGCTAGAAAGCACTTGTGCAAGGAGCTGTCGGTGTATTCCTGTACCATTATTACCAGGCCAAAACTGTAGTGGAGGAGTGTCTGAATGGTATCTAATATGGCAATTAGAAATAAAGCTCTCAATAGCAACAAGTGAAGGAGTAAAACTACACCTAACACATTAATAAGGGCAAAAAAAAATCATCAAATTTTAATGCACTGCTTTCCTAATCACATTACACATTCTTCTGTGCATTTATTTCCATTTCTTAAACAGCTTTTAGGCATCATCCCAGGCACACACACACAGACACCCCAGCTGCTCTGTTTAGCATCTCTTTTATCACTGACCACTGCTCCCTATATTTGAAAGAATTTATGTAACTGCAGATCATCCTGTTTTATGAACAATATACAGGCTAATTTGTCATGGTGGTAATGCAATATAAAAGTCCAAAATATTTTTTGTAGTTCTATCCTAATTTTGTCATGTTCCCTGGGTCTTGGGCCCAGGGTTTTTGTTATTCCTTTTGGCTTTGAGACTCTTTTGTGTCTAAGTTTGGCTCTTCTGGTATTATTAAGGTTGCTATTTTCCTTTGTTGTTTATTATACCCGCTGTTTATAGTCTTCATTTATATTCTAGTTCATCTTCTTGGTTAGGCAATATTTAGTTATCATCTTTTGTGATCACTTTTGTTTCTGCTGTAGTGTCCTTGTGTTTGTCTCATCTCTCTCTGTTTCCTGTTCCCTTGGTTGTCTGGTTTTCCCCATTCAGTTGTGTCCCTCTTTCCAGTTTCTGTGCCTTTTGTTCCCTGCCTGCTTTAGTTGATAGGTTGTTAAATCCCTTTTGTATTTCCACTGAGTCCCAGTCTCATCTCTGTGTTTTGTCCTTAGTGTCCCTTGAATAAAGTCAATCTCTTCTCCATATTGTTTATCCTCCATGTCAAGTTCATGTCTTAGTCCTGGTCTCGCTGTTAGTTATTTCCTGTCTTATTTTGAAAGTTTAAAGTTCTACTTCCCTTGTCTTGTCTTCAGTAATTAGTCCCAGCTGTTGTCCCATCGGTTTCCTCTCCCCTTGTTACCTCATGCATATATATTGTCTGAGTCTTCCTCTGTTCTTTGTTAAAACAAAAATAAATATCTGTTCCAGCAACTTTAGGTAGATAACATCCCTCTGAAATGATAAAGCCAGTGTGTGGTTAAATATTGAATGGTATATATTTGAGCCCTGTGGCCCACATCCAAATCCTAAAGTCTCTTTTGTCCTTACTGTTACAAATCCATTTCCAAAAAGGCTGGATGTTGTCTAAACAAAACAAAATGCAAACCTGTTTTAAAGCTTAGTACACAGCTTGTTATTTTTAGAAAAAAAAATGCTCATTTTAAATTTGATGCCAGCAACATGTTTCAAAAAAAACTGGGGCAACAAAAGACTGTATGTAATATTTAATACTTAAAAAACAAAAACACACACACACACCAGGTGGCGCATTTCAAAAGTCCAAACTGTTGAGCAACTGAAATGATATATGAAGCAAAAATGGGAAGAAATTCCAGACTTCCAAAACTTCATCTTTTGGTCTCCTTAGTCTGTGTTCTCTCAGTTCCCAAACACTTAGTGTGTAGCTAAAAGAAATATTTTTCTGAAAGGAGAAGTGTATCTGGCTTTATATTAATTCATTTAATAGAGTCAGAAGAGTTCCTTTACTGTTATTGTTCAACTGTTAGTTTAATTCATTAGATAAGATGAGATGAGATGAGATAAGATAAGATAAGATAAGATAAGATAAGATAAGATAAGATAAGATAAGATAAGATAAGATAAGATAAGATAAGATAAGGTAAGGTAAGGTAAGATAAGGTAAGATTAGATAAGATAAACAACAGATTCTGATGTAGGTCTTTTGGGGGTTTTGCTTACAGTGAGAGGGCTTTTTTGCTCATAATGGTCAGCTGATAATTAAAACATAGTAACCATTTTCAACAGTAGCTACCTATACAAGACCCAGGAGACAGGCACCCTCTGTGTTTCTAAGATGCAGCTTAAATTCTTCCTTCTGATGAAGCTTATAGTTAGTGCTCAATCAGGTGACCCTGAAACATCCCTTAGTTATCCTGCCATAGTCTCAGGCTGCTGGGGGATTTCCCAGAATGCACTGAACATTTCTGTTCCACTCACCTCTTTTCACTCCCCATGTTTTTAAATGCCACTATTGTGTGCCATTAAGTTTTGTCTAGTTTCTCTCATAGTTTGTGTTTTCACCTGTGTGTGGTTCTGGGTCCAACAGGAGTTGTCATTTACATTGTTGTTACAATGTAAAGTACTTCGAGTCTGTCGTTGATGTTAACTAGTGCTATATAAATAAACCTGAATTGACTATACAGTCCATGATAAGTAAATAACAACAAATGCCTGTTGTGTCGCTGTCTGCTGTGTTGTGGTGCTGAAACCAGACAGGTCTTATTGGTAGCTGTCCACAGTCACATGGTGCTGAAACTATTCAAACTCTCTGTGGAGTCTGCAGAAAAATCGATATCATATTATTATTCCTGATCTGCTCTATGTATCCCATCCGTCTCCCATGCACATTTCATTGTGGTGCTATGTCTCCCAGAGGAACCTATTAAAGGACCCTTAAGGATCTCTTAGCTGGGAAAGGGAGAACAAAAGCTGACAAGATGTAGCAGCAGCTCTGCCAACAATACATCACATGGCACGAACAGATGATGCCGGCAGGCTGCGGGTGCAGCCTCAGTAGCCTGCACGTGATTCAGTGGCTCAGTTTCTGCACGAAAGGCACGGTCAACGCTGCTTATGGAGGGGGGAGGGAAGGAGGGAGGAGTGAAAGCAGAAACTACCAGGCTACTGTAACAGGATGTACTTACTCCCCGGCACTGACCTGGCCCCAAAATAATCCATCCATTCACAGCCAAGCATTCTGGCAATAGTCCCGTGGTAATCTCTCTTACACTGCAGAGTCTGATCGCATATCAGTCACCCGTTTTTGTTACAGGATACAGCTGTAAATGATGCTGGGTGTTTCTAGTGTTTCCGGACAGTTGCTGTGTCTCAGTGCACTAAAGGTCGGGCTGACTGTGCAGCGTTCGAGGAGCGCCTCGTTTAGACACGCTCAGGTGCCGATGTTTCCTGCACGGGAACTGGCACACGAGCGGCCGCGTGACTCGCTTATTAATTTTTTTCCCCCACCTAGTGTTGTGTCCTTTGAAGGAGAAAAACACGGACGGAAACCTCAGCGAGCAACCACCGCGAGATCTGCAGAGCAACCACATCTCCCATGTACACACTCCTATATCAGTGAATGGTTTATGCAATCCGAACCTGAAGCTCGGGAGTCAAATAAAAATCAACGTGGTGGTGATAAACAGAGTAGTCTTAGTATGCGTTCCTACCTGATGGCGAGCAGCTCATGCAGCAGGTAGGCTGCAGCAGCCAGCAGGGCCCCCCCGGTGATGTACAGGGTCTTCTTCCACCAGGAGTCCGAGCCCAAAACCGACATGATGCCTCCGTAGTCCTGTAAAGGAAAGGCGATGATATAGCCATACAACGACTGCTGCTGCTCGGAGCCGCACAGCCCGAGGGGCAGGCTCTGATTCCGCCCCAGTTCAACCACACACGGACGGGAAGAGGCGAAGCCAGCAGCCCAGTACATCCTCCTCTTCCCTCGGTTACAGCCACCCCGCTTCCTCCCTGCTGCAGTCCCCGTTAGGCTTCATCGAAACGCCCGACGTTTAGTCTACGGCATGGCGGCGGTGTGGCTAATATTGATCAAGAAAAGCAGAAAGGGTAAATATCTCGAACATCCCTCCCCGAGATGATGCTCGGCAGCCAGCTCGCTTCCCCTCGCAGGTTCTACACAGCATTAGGGAGTAAGAACGAGAACACCGCGACTTCCGCTCACTAATTTCAAAATAAATGTGACTCCTGGCCACACTGCTACTTTTAATATAATATTTTAATATTATAATAATATCAGGCTGCATAACCATACACATTAACTGTTATAGTTATTGCTTGTTTTCTATCAAATACCCCTTGACGTAATTATCATAAATCTTAAAAGGTTATAACCCATTAAGAATTTTGTTTATTAAAAAATATATATCTCAAAAGCTGACAAATCATTGATTGACTTGTCTGACCAAATAAAGAGAATTAGTTTATTATTAATGAAAACAAAGTACAGATCATGACTTTTGAGAAGCTGGAACAAAAGATTATTTGGCTCTTTTATATGTCCTTATTTTCTGTTTATATGGCAGATCCTCACATGACCAAGGTTTCAAGGGACTTTTGGGTGCTCCCTTTATTTCCACTGTTTTAGATTACACTGGATGCTATTCCCATTTATCTGGACTTGGGACCAGCACTGGGAGTGTACAAACACGTGACCCCCCCTGAAATGGAGAACGTGTTAACCATTGCACCAATACAAATAATCCGTGTAAGCCAAAAGTTCGGGCTTCAGATTGCACTAAGCTTCAGTTTTCTCTTGGATCTGTATGTAGGGACCACAGTTATGACACACACCAGTCTAAGATAAATAAGGGCTATTTTGACTTGTGAATTTTTCTGCTATAATCAATAATCAATACAATATTAATATCAATACTATCAATAATAAAAATATGGAGCTGAAAATTAGCAGGAGAGGTTCACTTTAATCAGTCGTCACAGCAGCTGCTGTTTCATATTCAATTTACTAAATGCTTACCTGGCAAGTCATTTCAGCACTAGGGGTTATTTATGTTCAGACTGTTTGCCTCTGCTCACAGAGCCATTTTGCCCAAATGCCTTTATTCAGTTAGTCTCAAGCATCCAGGTTCAGCTGTACAGTTACCATTTCCAGAACTTTCTACGTGCCTATTGTCTATAGAGTTTAGATTATGGGGGGATGGGTGCTCCGTTTTTGGTTTGGGTCTTTCAGACAGATTTAGTAAAATACATTTGGTCTGTAACAACATGTCGTCCAGTCTCTACCGTTTGGCCGTTGTATCAAAGTAAACAGAGGGCCAGAAACAGAAAACAGACGCGCGATAACCCAGTACTTTTATTTTTTAGGCAAAGTTAATCAAGTTCCGCTGTTGGTGCGTCATATTTTGGTTACTTTACGCAGCTGGACTATTGTCTTCCTCTGCTGGAGGATCGGAGCCACCCCGCCCTGACGAGCCCCCTGCACGCGCTGAAAGCAGAGGCTCACTCACCATGATGAAAACACAAACTATTGGCCGCAGCACAACATGACGATAAATCCGCCCGCTGTCTATACATTTTAAACTACCTGCAGCCGAGTGACTGCTCAGCTTCAACTGCTACAGACGGCTAATTCCATATAGTGTTTGTGATTTAAAGAGACTGCAAATCATACTGAAACAAATTACGCAAATGAGGAAAGTGAGACATGGATTGTGGCAGTGACCTAATACAGGTCACAGATGACCTGTGCTGTGTGTCTAGACTATACTTAAAGTCTACCTAAGCGGTACAAGCACTAATAGGACTGCGTACTCACTCTGGAGCAACTTCGGAAGTGTAGGAAGACGTTCATCTTGACGCTTTAATCCAGCAGGTGAGTTGGAGATGTGTTTGTCGAGCATGCCGAGGACAGGATGTAGACAACTTGGACAAAAGAACATCCGTCAGTATCACCCTGATGCCAATTAACTGCCGGTTCCTGTCTGTAGTCGTCAGGTCAGTGAGGGAGGCTGTGTTTAAGACGCACCGCAGTGCTCACCGCAGCTACCGCAAGACGCGCAGTCTCGCGGCTCTTTGGGAGCGCGCATTACAGCAGGAGCGCTTGTTGGTGTTGCCTGGTGAACTAGCCTGGGAATATTACACGGCAGGCACTGTTAATATTAAATGTGGGATGTCGCACCCCCCCCCACACACATACATATACATACATACACATATATACACTATATTTCCAAAGGTATTCACTCACTTATCCAAATCTTTGAATTCAGGTGTTCCAATCACTTCTGTGACCACAGGTGTATAAACCAAGCACCTAGGCATGCAGACTGCTTCTACAAACATTTGTGAAAGAATGGGTCCCTCTCAGGAGCTCAGTGCAATCTAGTGTGGTACCGTAATAGGATGCCACCTGTGCAACAATTCTAAGTTGACATTTCCGTTCTAGTAATATTCCACAGTCAACTGTTGGTGGGATTATAAAAAAATTGAAAGCGACAAAGCCGCAAAGTGGTAGGCCAAATTACGCAAATGATGCTGAGGCACATAGTAGAGCAGTAGAGATGTGGTATGGGGATGTTTTTCAGGAGTTGGGCTCAGCCCCTTAGTTCCAGTGAAAAGAAATCTTAATGCTTCAGCACGCCAAGACATTTTGGACAATTTCATGCTCCCAACTTTGTG
>JAMQGT020015320.1:0-117500 GCA_024447675.2 Pterophyllum scalare | reverse complement strand
ATGAGGCTCTTTTTGATGTCATTTCTGGCAGCACTGCTTCTGTATTGAACTTTATCTGCAGGTAGATCTGATCTCGCACGCAGCCACAGCGAAGCAGGTGAAGTGAAGGTATCCAGGAAGCGAACAGGTGAATTTGTATATACATAATAACTTACTGTTACTTACTTACTTACTCTTACTGCTTAATCATTTTACCTGATAAATATTATTGTTGATCAGCTAGCCTGTGGCTTCCTGTTATTGCTCAAAAGCAACTCACTGCGGTGCAGCAAACACAACAGAGACTTCAGACGCACATGCTTAGATAAACATGCAAACACAGGTGCAGTGGTCATACAGAAATATCCAACCCAAAGTATTTAAAAAAAAAAACAAAAAAACAACAACAACACAACACCTTCAGCACTTGGCTGCAGCAGAAGGCGAATGTTTCCACGTCAGCCAGATGTTCCACAACTTCAGACGCCACCACAGCATCAAAGTGGCCCACGCCTTCCTCCTCTCCTCCTGAAAGCTCTTCCAGGGTGCAGACTTGGTAGGACACTCGCTCGCATAGGTCCGGGTCAAAGGATGAATGTAGCTGGGCGGTGCCAATGCTGTTTTCCACTGGATCTATACCCAAAACTTTAGCTCCCAGGCGACCCAGGGGCTGGAGGGGGACAGGGAGGAGCGAGCTATATGTCAAATGTTTTCAAGCAGAGATAAATACAATAGAAATCATTTAAACATGACAAACAGTGCAAAACAATAATAAAAACAATCATGGTTGACAAAGCATACATTTGAAATAAAAATATCAATCAACATTAATAACACATTTGTTATATTAGCTTTGGGAAATAAGACTGAAATGTAAAAGTGTATAATCAGGATGCTGCAGCTTGTCACTCTTCCATTTCAGCATCTGATTCGTACATCCTCCTCTTTGGATGATAAAAGCAGTGAATTATCCTTTTTACATGAACTATATTAACCAGCAGCATAGCAGGCCTGGTGATATGTACTTAATAATGGTTTGGTGTGAATGCTGCCCTCCTGTGGCCAAAAGTTAAACATCCAAGTCTGTGTGGAGAGCTTTTTCGCCCAGGGGCTGATATCCATCCTTCCACAGCTGATCCCTTGTGATGGAAGGACTGTTAACGACAAAACACCCAGACACACAATAACAGTCACAGTCCTTACAGACGCTTTTATCATGTGCATCTGTGTCTCAATAAGACAACCTGTGTGACAGAGCTGTATAAGAACAGGACCTGATTTTGTCTTCCCAAATCACACAGCACAGCTGGTAAGTCCTCAGTTCAAATGAAAGCTCTGTCCTGGGCATCCAGCTATCAGCGCTAACAAACAGATAAACAACTGTAAACGAACGACTGTCCGATCCACCACACTGCGACCAGTCAGATCGAAGCAGGACGAGAACTGGGCTGACATTGAAATGTTTTTCCAGACACTGCGTGTGTGCGCATGTGAGAAGCGTGGCACTGGGGCACACTGAAGGCACATATTTACGCTGCACAAGGAAAGAATAGACTCAATGTGATGTGAAAGGTAGCAATTGAAAGAATTGCGCCTGCATAGATAATATGTAGCAGGAAAGGCGTTTTCCTTTGCTGCTGTCGTTTGCTCCGAGTCTGCAGCTTTCTTGAAAAAGATGCACGCACTTCCTACCTCTGTGAGCAGGCCTCCTCCACAGCCAACATCCAGGACCTTCAGTCCCGCCAGTGGCTTCCCGGGATTACGTGCTCTGTGCACGTTCAGCAGGTTATCCCTGTGTGGGAAAAGAAAAAAAAAAAATCTCTCTCCCATTCCAGCATCTTCCTAATACTCTACAAAAGATTTAACTCTTAAAAGTGAAACAACAGTAGGCAGGCATGAGACCGTGAACCTCCAAAGCCTATGCAAAGCTGTTCAGCATAAGGAGGTGTAGGGGAACCTCCATATTTGAGTACACCATCCTCTTTCATATGGCCCTGAGCAACATTGTCAGCTAGCAAACATCCTCACTTCCCTCCTCCCTTCCTTCCCTAATATGCAGTCTGACAGTCACCTGCCTGAGGCATGAAACATGCACAACAGGCCAAGACCCGGGTATGCACCGTCCTCACCATTAAAGCTCTGCCAGGATGCAAAAACATACTCACATCCACCCATTTTCCTCCTCACACTACCACCACCCAGACAGAGGCAGATAAAACCTACTTCACGTGTCGAATTAATGAATGACTGTAGCAAATTTTCTTTTACTTGACATTATATTATATTATATTAGCTAAAATAAAATTTAACCCCAAAATTGAAGGATTTCTGAATGTTTATTACTTTATATTTTATAAACTGAGGGTCAACATTCTGTCACACAGGTAAAAAGTCAAATAATGACTCCTCTACCTTTTTGCTCAATACTGCATATAGAGTATTTAGTCCATTATATATTGCATTTCAATGTAAACTCAACATGAAGTGTCTTAGTAAGGTGACGGTCCACCACGTGCTACAACAGCCCATGCATTGATTCTCTAGGTCTCTGGAACATTACTGGCAGGACAAACACCTTTATTCTAAATGATATTCCCTCCTTTTGATGATGCCGGTGGAGTGTGCCATCTAACGCATGGATCCAAAATCTGTGTTCAACTGGGTTGAGATGAACTGACTGTGAAAATCATTGGAGTCACATCATTTTTAATGCTAATCAGACCTATCAGTGGCTTGCCCTCTCGCGCCATGGAAGGTGAGAATTGTCATCTTAGAAAAGACCGCTCCCATCAGGACATCTGTTTAATCATTACAGCTTTGCATTGACTTGCAGTGACCCTATGCCTTAATAAGGGGACAAGTGGACCCAAAGTATGATGGAACCACCAGATTACCTCCCAGTCAGGCCCAGAGCTCAGTTTTTTCCTTTAATTTGTCACCCTTTAATTTGTAGTAATCCTCTGATTCTCTGTATTACCACCTGTGCAATAGTCTAAGGGCAAAATAGAAGTAGAGCATTTTTGCTTAGTGAGTTTTGCTAATTGTCATAAAGCCACTGCATGTGGTTACTGTGCAAATCAAAAGTCACTGAACTTGAGTGCACACTGAAACATTGAAGAGAATAAGGTACCATGGGAAGATGAACTATCAAAGAGGAGTCAAAGAGCTCCAGCAGCAACAGTGGCAGCACTGCTGCTGTGTCTCATTTCAACTCCCCCTGAGGGCGCAGCCTTATTGGGCAAATCATCCCCACTCAGACATATACTGACACTAGATCTGTCATACTGTCACCATAAGCACACATCACCACCACCACCAGGATCCTGAAGGGGGGAGGGGGAGCAGCAGCGGGCTCTTGGCTGAATGGCTACTGTCATGATTACAGTGAAAAGTCCCAAACAACAAATCTTATCAATCACCCCCCCCACACACACACACACATACAAACACATACACAAAAAACAAACAAACAAACAACAAAAACAAAACATGGCACACATGTAGAGCCAGGGAAGCTGAAATGCTATTGGCTGAAAATGTGCTGATATTTGGAAGAACCCCGTCACTTTCAATTTCCATTACTTCCAGGTTTCCTTGCTCACTGCTCTCAAATACCACAAGGCCAGTCAGATCTCCTTTGGGTTATGTTACATTGACACCATCTGTTGGCGCCTCTGCTAATCAATCGCCTTTCCTGACAACGACTTAAGGGTGACATCTTGGCATTGCAGTGACATGGTGACGATTGATGTGCAGATTGCATACCGTATAAAAGGCACCCTCAGGTCATTCATGGCGTGAAGAGCTGCAAATTCTCCCTGTTCATCCCACCACTTGCAGGCCAACGACTGGAACCTTCTCAGCTCATCGGGGTCCACGGTGGTTTGGGACGCTGACTGAGAACTGCATGTGGGAAAAAATGGGCATTAAAGTGGAAACAGCTGTGGCAAATAACAGGCAATCAACAGAAAATCGTTCTATAATTTTGATAATCATGGGATTGTCTCAATATACTTTTGATTTAAAATTTGCCTGCAGTAGCACAGCTGAGGAGAAAATGTGGAGTCCAGCTGTTTACACATATACACTGTACTCTGGTGTGTTCCTCATGTTTTGGACATACTGACTGTAGTGAAAACTGAAGAAAATCAGTTGATCTAAAAAGTAAAATAGCAAGTCCTTTTGTTACTGAAAGATATGTAAATGCTAAAAATGGTATTTGTGTTTGTATTTCACCCTAAGTTCCCAATTCATAGTTCTTTTGGCTAAAACCAGTCAAGTCTAAGACAGCATTCCTGTGGGGGTAAAAAAAAAACCTTATTTGGATCATGTTTGTTATTTATTTGAAACAGCTGTAAAGATGGTTCTCTATTGGTGCAGTCTGGTGTAATGTACTGCAGTGACATGCAAATTTTACTCATATTGAATTCATGCGTAACACACATCCTGGACACTATTTCACTTAGTAAAAGGCAGCTGAATCAAATTACAAGCTAGGATGTGCTTCTTTTAAAGTTCCAGACAGAAAATTTTGTTTACACCTTGTGCATTTTATTTGGTGTCCCTGTGTAGAAAAATCTACACAACTGTTTAGCCAGAAGCGGCACCTTTACACATTTAATAATGCTCACTTAAGGTCGTGACTATAAGCACGAAAGTGTTTTATTTTTGTGGTGGTAATCTGCTTGAAAGCCTGCCTAATATTCTGCCCACCACAAAGATTTTCAAAGATTTGACTGTAAGGCACTGCAGTACAGGAGCACAAAAGACTTCACTTGCAGTTCGTTTCACAAATGCACTGCATGTATGACAAATCTGATCATCGTCCTACAGGTAGATCCTTTGTACTGGCTTGCATTCCATAGTAGTAATAAGTTATTTATGATGCACCATTTAACAGCTGACACGAGTCCCGGACCTTTCTCGAACCTAAATAGTAGCTGTACGCTGCTACATTTCAATTAGCCTTTTTTGATATAAATACTGATTTTTGGCCCAGCTCCCGCTCCCAAGTATTAAAACACAATGCTGACGCGGACCCGTAGACAACACAATGTGACATTGTGTTGTCTACGGGTCCGCGTGGGTCTGCTGAATACCCGGTATGACGCAGCAGGGCACGTCGCTCCATCTCCCGACAGGTGCTCCTCCGCAGCCACAGTGTCCGCTGTTTGCAAACCGCAGTCGAGCTGAACCCGCTTCGACCCGCGGCCCAATGGACCACACCGCAAACAGCGGATGTTTTAAGAAAGTGTAGCCCTAACATGAGGCGGCCAAACTTGTTGGAATACATGTCATAACACTACTGAGCTACTAGCTACTGTAAATTCAAAACAAACCAGTCTTCTTCGTCTTCGGGTTTTAGCGTTGCCTTCTTCTTCTTCGACTCTGAGGTTTAGGCGCAGCCGCCCTCACTGCTGCCCTCACTGTGCTTTGTTACTTAAAGAGAGGCCGGTTTGTCCAATGAGACCACTTCTTCTCTACACTATCTTCTCTCAGCCCTTTCTGGCAAGACCCGTGGGATGCTCCTCTATAACTAGACTGAAAATGGTAACAGATTATAGCTACCGTTTTCAGTCTAGTCACTGTTAGCTAATTATCACTGTCTGTTTTCTCCCTTATCTCACTTCCTTTTGAGCTGCCAAGTATCTTCTCTCCTGATCCAGTTTTTGTTAAATCCATGTTATTCCGGGACCACAATGGAAATAAGTGTTTACACTTTATTGTGCAATCCTGGTTTCTTAGGCTGAGGTTTTGTTTTTTGTTATGTTCTGGCATGATTCCATGAATCCAAATAAACTAAAATAAATAAAAGCTGTCTCCTTTTACAGCTTGTTTCTCTGGTATAAAAATAAGTCCAAGTTAAATCAGGTAGTCTGAGGGCTTACTGTTCCCACATATCAAGTATTTTCAGAGCCTGGGTTTGGACTCTTATAATCAATCCTGGATCTGATAATTATTAGCCCTTCTGTCCACTTCGACCTTTTACATATTTACCGGGACTATTTTTCAATATGTATATCTTTCCAGATGTAGCCGCAATATTCTTTCAAAAACCCATCTCAAAATTATTTAACTGATTTAAATGAACATTTTCTCTAATCCTCATTCTCTGAAAAAATTAGTTTAGCTACTGTTTGGACTCTTCGAGGAAGTTGGATGAAGCGGTGCCAAGATGGACTTCAAGAAATGAAAAATAATTTGGTCTCCCACTAACTCCCACTGTGACACTCTACTATGTCCCAGCAGGCAGAGGCTTGATCCTGAGACCTATAAACTTGAAGTTTGAGGACTGAGGCCCGATGTCCAGCTTTCCAACTGAAATCCTGCAGCAATTCGTGGCCGTGACAAATCTTCATGGGAGACGCTTACTTGCAGATTGGCGAGATCTAGACACCAAAGAACTGCAGGCTTACATGAGGTTGCTCATTTTGGCTGGTAAATGAATCAACTCAAATCTGTAAGGTCTTGCTGCAGACCCCTCACTCATCAGTAAATGTGAGCATGAAGCAGCATGACATTCACATTCAAATATGGGAATTTTACATGCAAAATTCACCAGTCTGTCCACTTGCAGCCTCCGCTCTACCTGAGCTGGACTCTCACATTCAGACACATGCAAACTCTCACCCACTCTCTTTTGTTCTGTTTTTACAACAGTTTTTGAGAAGGTGACATTTTTTGTCCTCAGAACCTCAAGTATGATTTTTTTTAATCTGACACTGCAGAAAAACAAAAAATATAAAAAAAACAAAGAGTGGCACTATGTATGTAATACCAGCCTTTAAGGGATAAAAATCCAAAAAATATATGTGATACTTGATATATTTATTTCAGGCTGAAGTAGTTTAAAAGACTGGATCATTAAAAGTGGAAAACATATTACTATGCAATATTTTTACAGCAGTTTTTGGGGACATTTTTTGCCCGAAAGATCACGAGTGTAAGTTTTTAAAGGATCGCCAAAGGGTTGATTACACGAGCATTCCTTTCTAATGATTATTTTAATATTAGGGTGTAATTTGTGTTAGCTGGAACTATGTACACATATGAGCCAAAACATTAAGACCACCTATGATCAAGAGCTGCTTGTGTGGCATTGTGAAAGCTGAATGGTTTGAGGGACATGAGTTTTGTGTTGCCATTGCCTACAAATTTCTCACACCTGTGATTAAGAACCAGCATTGACACTGCACAGCCTTCATGTGGTAAACTGTGCTCTGGTTTGTGAGAGCATGGCCTCACTGTTGAAACATAATGTGATAACCAAGATGTTGCTTGTTTCAAGGCAAAATCCAAGCACCACATTTCAGAAAACTCTTTGGTTGTGCGGATGTGACATTTTCATGTATACAGCTCTTATGACCACGTTTCAGGGGCTTTCCCGGGATTTTCTGAATGCGGTGAGTACAATAAGTACAAAAACAAAGTAGCAGTAGCAGGGTCCTGCTCCATATGGTTAGGTTTGAATATGCAACTCTAACACATGTCAAATACTGTGTGCTGGTAAATACTGAATTAAGATCAGAGAGATAGTGAGGCAAGACAAGGAACAGTTTATTAGACGTCTTACAATAACTGGAGAAAAAAAGTCACTTTTTTTTTTTTTTTTTTTAAATATACACAACTTCACTTGTGTTTTTTTTTTTAGTGTGTAATTAAACTGTGCATGATAATGGAAACTCCTACCATTCAAACTTGTTCTCCAGGCACACTTTAAAAAGAATATATTTACAGTAAAAGAAATGTATGAGGGGTTTTTCACCTACACAACTGCCTCTATAATGAGACAAGCCTGTTCAACTCATGGAATTTAAAATGGCAAAGTGCACAGATCAGGGTGTTAACTGTGCTCCTCAGTGTCTGCTACGGCGGGAGGGAGACGTCGACCTGAAAGAGAGGCGTGAACGCAACATTAATACTGCACTAATGACACTTTGCAGTGCAGACAACAGAAACACTTCGCACCAAAATACAGCAGAAAATTTCAATAAAAACCAACATTATACAAATTCTAGAGAAGCAAATCTAAACTGCAGAGCATGGTGCAAAGACACAAATGTGTTTGCTTGGTTCACTCAGACATTTTCTTCCCCTAATTTGGCCAGGAAGCAAATTCACACTTTAACAAAGTGCAAACAAATCAGGCACATGCTCTAAGGCAGCTGTTAGAATTCAGTACTGGCATATTTGCAATTGACAGATAAAACCGTCATGAAGGATTAAAACCTTTTATTGCATCAGACTTGACTTTACACAGTTAGGCACATGTAGCTGCATTAGACAGCAAAATTTTCATAACACTGAGTCAACATTTTTCTCTCAGCTAATAAAATAGATCCAGAGAAATCACAATGAAACATACAATGAGAATATACAGTATTTAAAAGGAGAAAAAAACGAATACTACCTTGATCGCGACTTAGACTTGTGTTTGCGGCTTGCCTTCTTACCAGACTTGTGAGATTTTTCCGTCGATCTTGAGCGACTACGTTTGGATTTCTTATATTTCTTTTCCTTGCTAACTTCAGGGGAGGGAGATCTACTTGAGTCCGAGTCTGAGTGTCTCTTGCTAGCTTTGGCTGAGCCCTTCTTGCTGGCTTTGCTATCCTGTCGAGAGTGCTTGTCATTCTGAGAGTCTGTGCACGAGTCGCTCTCTTTCCTTTTCTTTGATTTACCATTCTCTTCACTAACTACAGAGCTCCCCTTTTCTTTTCTCTTTGGCCTTTGGCTTTTCCTTCTTTTTTATCACTCTCTTTCTCTCTATCTTTATCCTTTTTTTTCTTGTCTTTCTCGTGGCTACGACTCCTTTCCCTCCTCCTCTCTCGGTCTTTGCTAGAGGCCTTTTGCTTATGTTTGCTGCTGCGGCTATGACTGCTGTCCCTGCGCTCCCGGCTCCTTTTCCTCTCTCTATCCCTCTCCCTCTCCCTGTCTCTGCTGCGACTGCCTCTAGCCCTGGCTCTGCCCCTGTCTCTGGATCTAGATCTACTCCTGCGACTCCTGCGCTCTCTGGAATCACTGCGATCTTTCTTGTGGCGGCCTGATCGCTCTGCGCTGCTCCTCCTCCTGTCCCTGCCCTTCTCACTGCGATCACTACGATGCCTGTGCGAGCTGTGGCTGCGGCTGCGTCGCCGGGTTTTGTGAGATAAGGAGCGGCTACGCCTCCTTTTCCTTCGTGGGGAGGAAGATCGAGAGGAGCTACGAGAAGATGCTGAGGAAGAAGATGAGGAGGAGGAGGAAGATCGACTGCTGCTGTGGCTGGAAGTGGAGCGGGAGCTACTGCTGTGACCGTTGGCTGGAGAATCGCTGCTGCCTCTCCCTGATCGCTCCTTCCCTCTGCTTGAATGCTTTCCCTCACTACCCTCCCTCTCACTACGGGACCTACGCCTGTCTACTAAGGGCTCTGCCTCCCTCTCTTTTATGTCCTGCTTGTGTGGATATTCTAACTGACTCTCATCATATTCCCCCCTTTCTTTGCTTAATCTCTCCTTTGCCATCTCTTCTGTACAAACAGAAAACAAAAGTTTAGGTTAAAAATAAAACCCAAAAAACATGTAAGACTACAAACACTCTTCATGAATGTCACTCAATATTTACCACGTGCAAGCACAGCCTCCTGAGCTTGTTTCTCTTGCAGCAGCTGCATCTCCCGCTCTTTGCGGCGGAACGTCGTCCTGCTTCTCCCGGATGCGGTGGCGTAACTCTTCCTCATCCGTGTTCTGAGGATTCAGATCCTCGGATGCTGTGGCCATCCTCATCCTCGCTCTCATCTGAACCATAGTCACCAAGCCCGCCTGCCACAACAGAGCCCCCAGGTTGTTAAGTGTTGAAAACTACCAAGATCCACTCTCAAAAAAATAAATAAATAAATAAAAATGTAAAAAAAAAATAGGTTCCACTTATGAAACCACTCAATCCTCAACCCACGGTCCCAACGTAAGGCACTTAATTGTGTTTAACTTTGTAGTTCACACCAGTAAACCTCTTATTAACAAAGAGTACACAGACAGGCCTTAAACACTTTCAACAGTCTTGTAAATAACTTTGAGAGCATGCTTCTAATTTCAAAGCACAGAACTACAAAGCAAGTCAGATGCCACTTTTGCCTTAAATAGTAGCAGTCAATATTCGGGTGTCATGTCTTGTGCCAAAAGCTTTTCCCACGTTCCGACTAATACCCCGATTATAAATTAAAAATTATTTCCCTTCCCTCCCCACCAGTGACAGAAAAAGGGATACTCACTGAGACCGGTCAGAGAAGCCAGTGCACTTGACTGTGCCAGCTGTTTTGCAGGAGCTTTGATTCACATCAACAACAGGAACAACATGTTAAAACACATACTGCCATTTTCTCAAAGGCAAGAGTCGCTAGAGAAAAGGATGGGGAAGGGTCACAGATAAAGCACTATTCACAAGCGCTGCCATTGGTAACAAGAGAAAAAACAAAAACAAAAAAAACAAACAAAAGAAATGGAGAAGAGAGAGAGGGTTAACAAACAAACTTCTGTCACACAGTCCAAGTCAAACAGTCGGACAGGAGGGAAAGAACCAATCTGTACTAATGCACAGTCACTTCACTGGAGGAAGTCTCTTGTATCTACAGGTGAGTGCTGGTCAGTCAGCGCTGAGACTTTATTCAGTCTTACAGCCATTCAGCAGGACCTTCAATACCATGATGACAGGTTTCCAATACTGTTTGTGACAAACACTGCTCTGCTCTCTCCTGATGCATTAGCAGAGAATGGTTGGAAATGCATATCAGACAAACATACTCCCATGTATGCTGCTCAGTCACCCTCACTTACAGGGTGTTACTGAGAAATTTAAAGAGGCACATAATGGATTCTGTCCAGATTTAAACAAAATGTCTTGGTGACAAGCATAGATGATGCAAAAACTGGAAAATACAATATCAGACCTCGAGTGGCTTTCCTGTGAGTCTCTCTAGCCACATGCAGGATCTCTTCGTTCGTGACCTCAAGAAGGATTTCTGTCAGGAGTGTTTTCGTCATCATCATCTAAAACAAAATAAATTTTTTTTCCTTTTTTTTTTTTTAACCAATTTCTAAATGAAAAACAATCAGATTAAATTTGAATCCTTGAAGAGGTGGTTCTTATATTATGGTTTGTAAAAACATTTCAGTCCAATTGCCTCCTTTTCAAGGACTCAGGACTACCGTGTCCTGAACAACTGATAACCTACACAATCAGATTAACTCAAATATTCTACTTGGATCTGAAAGGTCAAACATACCAGCTGGAATTCCTTCTCCTCCTCAGTCATTTCAGGCTCACTGTCTTCTGCAGGTGGTGAAGGACTCCGGACAGAAAATTCCTTCTTTATAGAAATCTTTTCTTCATCATCATTATCATCATTCCCCTCATCATCACTGTCCTGATGCAAATAGAAGAGGAGAATGAGTTTTAATCAAGAAAGCAGAGGCAACTGTTGATACAAACCAAGAAAAAAAAAGAGAACTATTTGAAGTCAAGGTCATAAATTAGTTCCTTACAAATTTACTCTTGCGGGGCAGACGTGGGCCATCACCATCCTCGTCTGCCTCGTGTCCTTTATCATCATCTGCCATTTCTGCACGCTCCTTCTCCATCCGCTCCCGTTCCAGCTTTCTCTGCTTCTCCCTGTCCATCTTTTCAAGCCCTTCTCTGATCCATGCAGGTAGTGTGCGTCTTTTTACAGCATCTGGAGTTTAAATTAAAGGTCAAAATGTGTTATCCACATATATTTAAGAAAAGATTCAACTACTCCAGAACAAATCCATGCACATGAAGTCCTTGTCTTAATTTGGTGGATTATTTGGGGAATAAGTTTTTGCAGCTATCACCACTTTCAATCTGACTTTGTTAAATCAATTTTATAAATGCCATTTTTTATATATCTAAAAGAGGAAATCAGCAAGAATAAGGACCTCAGTTATTTTCAGGGTTTATACACCTTTTCCAGGGTCAAATTCAAACACTTTTAAACACTTTCAAGGTTAATTTTCAGGATTTTCCGACACATTAATACTTATTTATACAAATATATACTCAAAATTATTTCACTTTTTTTTGTCACATTAAAAAAAAATGGTATTATGCAACAGGTCACTTGACAGAAAACAATAACTACTGATAGTTAATTCTGGAAACTTTATTTTCCAGAATGTGAGCAAATCTGGTTTAAAACAGTTCTTATGACGCTGCCATGGTGTAACTTGGTCTAACACAGTAACATGAACTATCCACCAAAGTAACCAACCACATTAGGCTTCATAGGCTCCGCCCAAACAGTCAAAAGCCAGTTTATTCACGGGGGTAGATTCAGCTCTGCACATAAAGTTTCCTCACGAGAGCGTGAACCTGCAGGAGCGCATGCACAGCAGACACTCGTGTGTGCGATGTTTCTTTGAGCACGGCTGCTGAGTTCTATGCACGCCAGTTGTTGATTTACTCGCGAGTAACGAATACCTGCTGTCGCAGAATAACATTATTTGTGCGAATTATGTTTTTTTCTCACGTGTGAATTTTGACCCAGATATAATTCCATACTCATCTCATCCATAATTAGAATTTGTAGTTTTCCAACCAACATTCATTAAAACATTTTTTTAATCTAACAATCAGTCATCTACTGACACTTATTTCTTGACATCTCATTTCTTGCTAGTATTTTCTAGAGGATTTCTGGGAAGTTCAGCAAGTCAAATTTAAAACTTTTCACACCTGTTTATTACCACATATTGTATCTGTATAACCAGCTTACTGCACAAAGTGGAAAACCTGTTCTCTAATAGAGGCTGACACCAGCAAACCAGCAGAAAATGACAGAATTAACCCCTTAAAAACAATGAATACTTTTGAGAGTTGAAACAATTACAATTAAAAAATTTCATCACAGCACACGTGTTGGGGTGGGGCTAATTAGCATTAGCCTGCCATGCCAACTTGCTAATTCAGTGACAGTGAACAGTTGGATATTATGGATGTAATATTCTGTGATAAAGGTTGGTCCTACCACTACTAAACTTTCCAGTTTAGTAGTGGTAGGACCACTATCTTCCTTGTGAGTCTAGGAAGACAGGAAGCCCAAAATTGTCCTTTGAGCTCCCCTTTTCCTTTACTTCCCCCTCGGTTTCACACTGGTCGCTACTTTGCCCAGCAAAAATCAAGTATGAACAGGACCGTCGCGAGATCACGCATGCACACTGTCAACAAAACTGGCCGTGCCCAGTGGTAGATTGCAAATTGTGGTGAAATAATACTATAGGTGCTGGGATCTAGCCAGATTAAAAAAAGAGCGTGGTATCAGCGATGAGGTGGTGTGCTTGGAGTGTGCACCTGCTTGCTAACTGCAGTGATAGAACTGTTACAATAGCGAACACGGTGAAATTCTCAGCCCAGTTCACGCAGACCTCAGCATGGCGCAGCACTGGGCGATCAACCGCTGGGTTTAGCAACAAAATGTAAAATTAAATAAAAATTAAAAAAACATTTAAATTGGGCATCCTGACTCACCTAGTGGTGCTGGGGCCTCAGGTTTGACAGGGAGCTGGATAGGGGATCTGGGCCGCTCTCTAAACCCAGGCGGTCTGGAATCTCGTCTGTTCTGAGGAGGACCCTGCCAGTATGGGGAGTGGAAACCCGTGGGTGTCGGAGCAAAGGATGAGGCCGCTCCATGCTGTTGAGAGACAGCACAAACTCAAAATTAATGGTAGTTCTTTGTTCTGAAGATCCTCCATTTCTAACAATCACTCAGTGTGAGGCTGCTGTCTTCTCCCCAAATATATTAGCTGAGGTCACTCTTTACTAAGATAAAAACTGTCTGGTTTAAAAAGAAAAAGAAAAAACCCAAAATAATACCAAACCATGCTGGATCCTCAACAAGCCAACACTCTCCTCTGCACAGCATCAAGAAAGCAATGACTGATACGCCTAGATGCTGGGACCCGGCAGAGTTTCTACGGATTGCTCCTTCTTGTGCTACTTGGTTGTCACACTAAAACTGAAACGTTTCAACAGTTTCTACTGTAGCATCTGCATACCTGATAATCAAACTGGTTCATGGCCATGGGGGCCATGGCGTAGCTGTCGGGCTGTGCCCCATACCCATGGCTGTTCTGGGGGTAAACCCCATGGTGGGCTTCAGAGTTGAACTCCACGCTGTCCTGGCTGTTGCTGTCCTCACTGGGGTTCACCACATCCATTGGTCCTGAACCTGGAGGAATCCAGGCCTGGTCAGGGGGTGGAGGGGGAGGGGGCTGGCCATGCATTCCCCATTCTGTTACACACAAAATACTTTGTAAAAAAACAATGCACAAGAGAAATTTCCACTTTTTTTTTTAACTTGCTTATAAGTGACATGGTTTTTCTACACGCACATCACTTGAATTCTCTAAACTTTCTCTTAATAATTCCAATGTTTAATACATAATAACAACATTGCAGTCCCTTTCCCTGTACTGAAACGGAAAACAAAGGCTCAATAAAGAGTGTGTAAACAGTTAGAAAAGCACAACAACAACAAAAAAAAATAGCTCAAGGGTTTGATAATGTACCTGGCTGCCACATTCTGCCAAAAGCAGGGTCGCCCTGAAAGTTGCCATGGTTATTCTGTGCAACAGGTTCAAGCCCTGGGATTTCCTGACCATTGGGCTGGATGTTCTGCTGCTCTCCTCCTGTAGACTCCTTCTGGGCTATCCATGCCTGAGCCAGGGCTGCCCAATCCACTTGACCTGGAAAAAGAGCAATAAGGCTCTAATTACCAATACAGTCTGAGCAGTGAATAGTTCTGCAAAAACGCTGAAAACATGCATCGTTCTTATGGTGCATGAGCATCACTCACTAACCTGGATCATGCTGGTGCTGAAAAGACTGCATCCACTGCTGCTGGCTAAGAGGCCACTGCGGCCAGGGCTGTCCTCCCTGGTCCCACATTACTCCTTTCAAGATTCACACCTGAAACATCCATACAGCTACATTTAATTCCATTCTGCAACCTCAACGTAAAGAGGGGCAGAAGTGTAGAGCTACACTAGACTAATAGCCATTAAATTGCAAGCTTCAGCTGCAACAGACGTGCTAACCGGGCTCAGGCTGACCGGCTAGCTGTACGTTGTAGACGCGTTCCTCTTTTAACGGTTAGACAAGGGCGCTATTTAATGAGATATTGTGCTGTTACGTACGTATAGTACCAAAATAAATTCGTAGACTGTGAAAGCCAGCCTCTAAATCTGACATGGGTCATGCTTTTTTTTTTCTTTCTTGGAGCTAAGGAAGCTCAGCCATGCTAACGTGAGCTAATATTAGCTGGGCTGAGTCTGAAAACTGGTGGTTAGTACTACAATTTTCTCAATGACTGAACAAAGGTCCACTCGCATTTAAACTCCGTCCTAATGGGGAAGACGATTAAAAGAAATGTGCTTTGAGTGAACAGAAGTCCCACCTTTGCCTTGACGGGCTCTCTCCGGCGATGCGGTCGCAAATCAAAATGGCCGCACAGGCGAGCTGCTTGGAGGAAGTACGAACCGAAGATCTGCTGCCTTCAAACTCAGCGGGGAAGTTAAAATTCGGCTGGGCATGGTTGGAAAGCTCGCTGGAGATGGTTTAAATGGAAAGTCAAAGAGATTCTCTGTCTAGTCTGTGACTGCATGCACCATATAATGCATCTAAATATGCCTTAGTGTCAGGATATTTTTTTTGCCCCATGCAAAAATGCATAATTTGCGGTTCTAATTTAAGATACTGAATGTTTTGTAGCCTACACGGGTGTGTTTCCTAACCTTATAAAATCGTTTTGTTGCTTACATCTGACTAAAATGTAACTGAAAACTGAAAATGGCAGAAGAAAATAAGGCTTTCCACCTGAAAGCTTTTCTGCACGAGCAGCAAGTGAAGGCAGCACCCCAAGGGACTCAGATGCTGATGTCAGTGCGATTTTAGCCCCCATTTTTAGCCTGTGTAGTTTTAAATGGAGCTCATTTTCAACTTGTGTTCCCTTAGAGGTTATGAACTAAAGTATGCGCTATGCAGAGAATGTGCCACGATGTACATTCAGAACCAGAGCCATTTGAATTTGAAACATCGTTTTCGGGTTTTGCTGGTGTGGAACAAATGGCAGCCACAGTTGCTGCTGCAATTGCAACATCAATAACTGCTTTATTTGTGGGGAAAAGGCAGCTTTGATTGCTGCGCTGGTCGTGAAAAAAGCAGCATAAATTTTTGTTCTGATTGTGGGCAAAAGAGTTTTTTCTTTACTTCTGTCTGGGGGCTTTTCTACTATGACCTGGATGACTGAGAACCTACACAGACGCACCAAACAAGTTGGAAACAGTATGAGGTTGCAAGCAGATTAACAGGCTAATGTCAGCCCTGTATGCTTCATTCTTGGAGGGGGGTCTGTCTGTGTAGCAGATCATGAGCAAGAAGAGGTGATAGAGGATGATGAAAGTGAAAAGAGAGAAAGAGGGAAGAAAATTAAGTTTGCCCAGAGGGTGGGGGGAAGAATGAGTAGAGGACAAATTGTGTTAGAAAAGTGTTACAAAACTAAGATTGCATTTTAAACTTTTTTTAAATCACAAGAATCATAAATACTTAAATAATACACTCGTAAGCTCGATAATCCAAGCAACACTCATTTAACCATATTCATAGACTACAGTATGTAGAAAATTGAAGGTTGAATGGTTAAATCTATTGTATCAATGCATACATGAATTCAAAGAGAATAAAATAATACAGCAATACTTTAATAGCTTTTATACTCTTAATACCTCTACAAGTCTCCATGTGACTACACTACTTCAGGGGTGCACATCTTTATGGTGCTTGCTTTGTGCACTGGTTCGCAGTCATCTTGGAACAGGAAGGAGCCATCCCCAAACTGTTCCCACAAAGTTGGGAGCATGAAATTGTCAGAAGTGTCTTGGTATGCTGAAGCATTAAGAGTTCCTTACCACACCATTATCCCTCCTCCACCAAACTTTACACTTGGCACAATGCAGTCAGACAAGGACCGTTCTCCTGGCAATCGCCAAACCCAGACTCATCCATCAGATTGCCAGACGGAGCAGCGCGATTCACCACTCCACAGAACACGTCTCTACTGTTCTAGAGTCCAGTGACGCTTTGCATTGTGCTCGGTGATGTAAGGCTTGGAGCTGCTCAGCCATGGAAACCCATTCCATGAAGCTCTCTACACACAGTTCTTGAGCTAATCTGAAGATGACATGAAGTTTGGAGGTCTGTAATGCTTGATTCTGCAGAAAGTTGGTGACGTCTGTTTACCATGTGCATCAGCATCTGCTGCGATTTTACGTGGCCTACCACTTCATGGGTAAGTTGCTGTCATTCCCAATTGCTTCCAATTTGTTATATCACTAACAGCTGACTGTGGAATATTTAGGTGCTTGGTTTTACACACCTGTGGCCATGGAAGGTTGGGACATCTGAACTCATTGATTTGGATGTATATTGATTTGGCAATATAGTGTATGTACAACTGCAAATGTGAAAAACTGTATAAAGTCTTTTGTGTGAGGCCTGCATGACTAAGTAAAATACCTATTTTGTCTCTGCTAATAGTAAATCATATCATACTGAACTGCAGCACTTTTACATAGTGATCCATTTTTGAAAAGAAAAAAAAACGAAGTTTCCTGAACCTCCTTGTTTTGGCTCTAGAAGAGCCTGCACTCTGCAGGGTAGGCTGGTTTATGATCCATCATGTCTTTGGACTGTGGGAGGAAGTTGGAGCACCTGGAGAGAACCTGGCCCAGCACAGTGAGAACATGCAAACTCCACAAACTGGATTTGACCCAGGGACATCTTGCCAACCACTGCACCACAGTTTTTCAAAATCTGTTCAATTTGAGCATACAGAAAGGTATGGATCACTGAGGGTCTCAGGATCAGATTTGTTCTTGTTCACTTCTGCAGTAAAGTGAGCAGAACAGACGTGCCATTTTATGCCAAAAGAAAACCGTCACAAGCTGAGCAGGTAAATAATAACATTATATTCACCTTCAATGACACACCTTCTGACAATGTCTTAGGAGTGCATTGCTGATTTACACTAGTGCTGTTAATGTTTTACAATTTTTATTTTTCTTCACAATTCCCACTCTTTGCACATAGGACCTTCTCAGCTCACGAGGGGCATGTGCCTGCTGTGTCCGTGTGAGAATCCAACCATTTACTGAGCATAAACATGTGCTGATGTATTTTCTGGAGGATCAAACTGCAAAATTTAAGACTTTGAAATTTTTTTTTTGGCATAAATGAACGAATCCACAGTCAGCAGTATCCCAGTGTTACACTGATTGGAACCCATCATTTCCCTAAAATATAACCAAAACATTTTATTAAAACAAATCATGTGTTATAAGAGGTCATGTGCAGGTGTCATTTCGTGCCATCATGTAATACACGGGGACAGTGTTGATGCATTTGCACTGTGAAGAACAAAGCCTGAGGCGTGTGTAGTTGAAGTTTGTGAATGTTTGCATGTGAGAATGTGTTAAGTGTGCTGTGCGTTGGTGCATGTGTGGTGCGGAGAATAGCTCGGTGAGGCTGACAGCAGCAGCAGCTCACATGGTGAGAGCAGTAAAATTTAACCTCCACTGCTGGTAGATGAGCTCCACAGCAGCACCTTATTAGTTTCTTAAAACTGCCTCACACAGAGGGAGGGTGCCTTTCATTACGTGAGATTAAATCACATCAAATGCCTCAGCAGCATGTCCTCCAGCCAAAAGCCCTCCCCCCTAAAAATAGACAAATACATTTCAGAAAAGATTTGCTCGTTTTGTTTGGTGGCGGCTTGACAACCTGTTTTAATGTTCCAGCTGCACGACCGGGATGTCACAGCGTGTGGGAACGAGAGGACGTGCAGGGCAATGTTTTTGGACGTTGCCCTTTTTCCTGATTCCACACCCACCTCCTTTTCACCAGCTCCCGACATGTTCTGAAGCAGTGCTGCTTTGCACCCGTCAGGGCCGATAACGGGCGAAGATGGGCTGAATATGGCACGGTGGGATCCACAGTGACAGCCGAGAGAGAGAGAGAGAGGGAGAGACGGTCGACGACATCTTGCTCAGAGTAAAAACAGCACGACACCAATCCTACAGCATAAAACACTAAATCTATTGTGATTTCTCCCCTACTAAAGCTGTTGCACAAGAGAGGGGAAAAAAAAAAAAAAAAAAAAGAGTACTGTTGAATATATGGTTTATAAATAAGATTTATTTTGATACAGTATGTTTTATATTCATTCCATAAGTGAATTTAAATCTAATTTTTTGGGAGCAAAAGTCTGTCTTAAGGAAAGAAACCCTGCAGGCCTGAAGCACCATGAGTTTGTATTGTCTATTGTATGTACAATTACATACACTCAGTACTATCTGTGTTTACAGTAAGCTATACTGTTCATAAATAACCCCCACATATCCCTCTTTGCATTTGACTGCAACCTTTCTTCTTATAGAGCAAAGGCTTCTTAACCCTGACGCAGAGGCACTGTTTTTTTTTTCCCGTGCTGCAGGAGAACATAAACTCTGGTGCATATGTTGAACTCTTTTCTTTCTAT
Organism: Pterophyllum scalare; assembly: GCA_024447675.2. Lineage (NCBI taxonomy): Eukaryota > Metazoa > Chordata > Actinopteri > Cichliformes > Cichlidae > Pterophyllum > Pterophyllum scalare. The sequence goes on along the minus strand of JAMQGT020015320.1, from coordinate 97,942 downwards.
TGTTTTGGCAATGCAGGAGAAATGAAAAGTAGTTGAATCTAAAATATTTTCATAGAAAAAAGATGAACAGGTCATTTGTCATGGACATTTTGAAGAATAGGCAATACATTCATTAGAGCATCAACCCATGCACATTACACAAAAAATGTTTTTCTTGTTAGGCTTATTAAAGCCTTTAAGCTGTTTTCTAACATGTTTCTATTATTTATTTAGGTTTTTTTTTTTTTTTGCTCAAGCTTATTCATGGCATTAGAGAATAAAGAGCAAGTCTGTTGTGGTGCTGACTCTTTGTCGAACAATGTCATGGGTTTGGGTGGAGTCGAAATACAATGAAGACAGACAAGGTGCTTTGTTGACTTGATAAACATCGAGTAGGTCTGTTTGTGTGGTGAGAACACTACCGATGACCTTGAGAGAACGCGTGTTAAAGAAACTCTGTTCAAACTTGCTGCTGCAAAAACTTGTCTTTGGCAAATTCAATTGACTGATAGTCCGACATTTATACATTCTGATGTTAAGAAAACAGTTCTTTTGAACAAGGCTGTAAAGTAATAATGATGTGCGACTCCTTAAAGGTGCTATGTGCAGCAGCTTCAGTCAGTATCATATAGCAGCAGGACCAAGGCTGATCTCTGAGACTGGATATCTCAAATGCACAAACACAGATTCCTGTGAACTCCGCAGAATGCCGCTTCTTGGCTCCTCCTCGTCTAGATTTTTCTTTACTGTCAAAAATGATCGCACTCTCACTAAAGCCACTGCCTCACAAATTCAATGTTTTGTGAGGAGCTGAGCCTTTACATTCATAATACAGCCAGACTCTGATTTAAACTGGCATTTGTTTACTGATGTGAAAATGGTACACATAGCACTTTCAAACTACATTCACCTGTCTCTCGCTCACTCCGTTCATTCATCCATCCATCTTCTTCGCTTATCCTTTTCAGGGTCGCGGGGGGGGCTATAGGGGCCTCTCGCTCACGCATCCACACACAAATCCACGCAACTGACATCAACATGTCAGTGCAGAGTGCAGGTTAGCATGCAATAATTCTGCTTGTTTCCAGTTAGTTATCGTAGCAAACTCTATCATGCATTTTATATCTCAGGCACGTGACTGGGGCTGAGATATACTGTAACATTCGAACAGCTCAGGTTCAATAACACTTTTTTTTTCAACCTAGCCTCTTTTTAATGAGCAGGCTTATAATAATAATAATAATTAAAGCCGCAAGCGGCGTTGAAGGCCCTCGCCGCCTGTGAGCCTCCGCGAACCACAAGCGAACCGCCTTTGAGCCCTGCAAATCCTCAGCGAGCTCCCTGCATGCCATGCAAACCTCCAGCGAGCCCACTGAGAGCCGCTTCCACTGCCAAGTGTAAAAACCCGATTTTGAGCTGTTAATCTATGTGTTTCCACTAGGTGGCGCTGTGACTGTCATTCAATAATGTCCTGTGGATGTCTTCAGGGGTGAGGCGTTATCACCCTTGTGAAGTTTGAAGCAGAACGGATGCATCGTTGGAATCCTGATTCCACTAGGTGGCGCTGCGACTGTCATTCAAAAATGTCATGTGCATGTGTGCACGGGTGGGTCTTTATCACACTTGTGAAGTTTGGTGCAGATTGAACAATGACTGTTTAAATTACAGCAACTTACTTGTTCCACTAGGGGCGCTAGAGGGGCATTCAATAATGTCCTATGGATGTGTTCAGGGGTGGGTCCTTATCACACTTGTGAAGTTTGAAGCAGATTGGATGCATCATTGGAATCCTGTTTCCACTAGGTGGCGCTGCGACTGTCAGTCAATAATGTGATATGGATGTGTGCAGGGGTGGGTCCTTATCATGCTTGTGAAGTTTGGTGCAGATTGAACAATGACTGTTTAAATTAGAGCATGTTACTTGTTCCACTAGGTGGCGCTGCGACTGTCATTCAATAATGTCATATGGATGTGTGCAGGGGTGGGTCATTATCACACTTGTGAAGTTTGAGGGCAATCGGACAAAGTATATGGGATTGAGAGGCAAACGAAATGTCATGGCGAAGGATCGAAGCTCGCCATGGCCCCAGGGCCACGCCCCTCTGCAAAGGAACATCATCATGGGCCTTAGTGGGAATGTTTGTGATCAATGTACAGCTCAAAACACCTGAAAAAAGTGTGTCACACAGAAATGTTAGGTTTTCCATTGAAAACCAATGGGGAATTGGGGGTGTGGTCACGGGGGCGGCGTGCAAAATGAGGCATGGGTATCATTGACTTTTTTGATCAGGGTCATATACAGAATGTGGAAACCAAATTTCATAACTCTACGAGTAACTAAAATTTTGAAGCTCCATGCAAAATTTATTTTGATTATGTAGGGGGCGCTATTGCAGGAATTGCCATTGTTTCTCCATTTATGGATTCATTGTGGGACCCTTCATAAGTTATTAAAGTTTGGTAGAAATCTGGCAAAGCATGCACGAGTGATGACAGAAAAGGTGAGTGTAATTTAGGCCAAAACGAAGGCCAAGTTCAGCGCCCCCTAACGACCAAACCATTGATTTTCGATGAAAACCCTGAATAACTTTTGATGGCCTACTGGTCTAGATTATGCTGAGCGATTTTGGTGTCTGTAGGTGTAACGCCCTAAGAGGAGATGTTTCAAATACGAGGTGTGCATCATCGCCAAATTGGCAGAGGGCAAAGTTCAGGCCACGGTGGCTGACTTCCTGTTTGCTGTGTGGGGGTGCTCCAAGAGGATTTTTTGCTTGTCCTGACATGATCTATGTGTGACGCCAATTTCGTGGTTCTACGACAAAGTTGATCGTGGCCTCTCCCATAGAGGGCCGAAAAATGAATTTTCCGGGGGGCGCCGTGGAGCCCCCTTTTAGAGTTGGTTCTTGATGACATTAAAAAAATCAATTTTTCGCCAGACCTGACCTCTGTAGCGAAAATGGTGAGTTTTCGTATATGTTCAGGGGGTCAAATTTGAGGGGATAGACGGAGAAAGAAAAAGAAGAAGAAGAAAAAAAATAATAATTAAAGCCGCAAGCGGCGTTGAAGGCCCTCGCCGCCTGTGAGCCTCCGCGAACCACAAGCGAACCGCCTTTGAGCCCTGCAAATCCTCAGCGAGCTGCCTGCGTGCCATGCAAACCTCCAGCGAGCCCACTAAGAGCCGTTTCCACTGCCAAGTGTAAAAACCCGATTTTGAGCAGTTAATCTATGTGTTTCCACAAGGTGGCGCTGTGACTGTCATTCAATAATGTCCTGTGGATGACTTCAGGGGTGGGTCATTATCACACTTGTGAAGTTTGGTGCAGATTGGATGCGTCATTGGAATCCTGTTTCCACTAGGTGGCGCTGCAACTGTCAGTCAATAATGTCATACGGATGTGTGCAGGGGTGGGTCCTTATCACACTTGTGAAGTTTGGTGCAGATTGAACAATGACTGTTTAAATTACAGCACCTTCCTTGTTCCACTAGGGGCGCTAGAGGGGCATTCAATAATGTCCTGTGGATGTCTTCAGGGGTGAGGCGTTATCACCCTTGTGAAGTTTGAAGCAGAACGGATGCATCATTGGAATCCTGATTCCACTAGGTGGCGCTGCGACTGTCATTCAAAAATGTCATGTGCATGTGTGCACGGGTGGGTCCTTATCACACTTGTGAAGTTTGGTGCAGATTGAACAATGACTGTTTAAATTACAGCAACTTATTTGTTCCACTAGGGGCGCTAGAGGGGCATTCAATAATGTCCTATGGATGTGTTCAGGGGTGGGTCCTTATCACACTTGTGAAGTTTGAAGCAGATTAGATGCATCATTGGAATCCTGTTTCCACTAGGTGGCGCTGCGACTGTCAGTCAATAATGTGATATGGATGTGTGCAGGGGTGGGTCCTTATCATGCTTGTGAAGTTTGGTGCAGATTGAACAATGACTGTTTAAATTAGAGCATGTTACTTGTTCCACTAGGTGGCGCTGCGACTGTCATTCAATAATGTGATATGGATGTGTGCAGGGGTGGGTCATTATCACACTTGTGAAGTTTGAGGGCAATCGGACAAAGTATATGGGATTGAGAGGCAAACGAAATGTCATGGCGAAGGATCGAAGCTCGCCATGGCCCCAGGGCCACGCCCCTCTGCAAAGGAACATCATCATGGGCCTTAGTGGGAATGTTTGTGATCAATGTACAGCTCAAAACACCTGAAAAAAGTGTGTCACACAGAAATGTTAGGTTTTCCATTGAAAACCAATGGGGAATTGGGGGTGTGGTCACGGGGGCGGCGTGCAAAATGAGGCATGGGTCTGATTGACTTTTTTGATCAGGGTCATATACAGAATGTGGAAACCAAATTTCATAACTCTACGAGTAACTAAAATTTTGAAGCTCCATGCAAAATTTATTTTGATTATGTAGGGGGCGCTATTGCAGGAATTGCCATTGTTTCTCCATTTATGGATTCATTGTGGGACCCTTCATAAGTTATTAAAGTTTGGTAGAAATCTGGCAAAGCATGCACGAGTGATGACAGAAAAGGTGAGTGTAATTTAGGCCAAAACGAAGGCCAAGTTCAGCGCCCCCTAACGACCAAACCATTGATTTTCGATGAAAACCCTGAATAACTTTTGATGGCCTACTGGTCTAGATTATGCTGAGCGATTTTGGTGTCTGTAGGTGTAACGCCCTAAGAGGAGATGTTTCAAATACGAGGTGTGCATCATCGCCAAATTGGCAGAGGGCAAAGTTCAGGCCACGGTGGCTGACTTCCTGTTTGCTGTGTGGGGGTGCTCCAAGAGGATTTTTTGCTTGTCCTGACATGATCTATGTGTGACGCCAATTTTGTGGTTCTACGACAAAGTTGATCGTGGCCTCTCCCATAGAGGGCCGAAAAAAGAATTTTCCGGGGGCGCCGTGGAGCCCCCTTTTAGAGTTGGTTCTTGATGACATTAAAAAAATCAATTTTTCGCCAGACCTGACCTCTGTAGCGAAAATGGTGAGTTTTCGTATATGTTCAGGGGGTCAAATTTGAGGGGATAGACGGAGAAAGAAAAAGAAGAAGAAGAAAAATAATAATGACAAATTCTAACGATTCCAATAATGCGCTTTTCCAGTGACCCGCATATATACATTTTCGGAAACGTCTCGACATGGCGCACGTCCCTATGAGGTCCGGGGCCACTTCTGACCGCGTCCCATGTGACTCCGCCCATTTTTGCTCGTTCGCCCATTGCGATTACAATAGGCTCCTCGCCGACCCTTCGGTTGGCTCGGGCCTAATAATAATAATAATAATAATGATAATGATGATGATAAGAATAATAAGAATAATTAAGAACATGAATGAAAATCTGGGCTCTAAGTCACAAAATAAAATCAGTTTATCCTTTATATATCTATACAACATTTAAAGGTGCCAATTTAAGTAAGACAAGGGCGTATACAGTGAAATCTTTCTGTTTCTTGCCTCCAAACACCCAAAGATACAGTGAGAGGAGTTTACAGGCTTCTGCAAAAACAACAAAGCAAACAGAGGTTTCTGGGGAAAAAATTGTTTCTCCTTGTCACATTACAGCAGTTCCTCGTAGAAGAGCAGATATGCCTGAGAGTTGAGTACCCTTGACTCTGGTACCACCTGAACGGTGGTATCACTGATATATACCCACTGGCTGTGGGAGATACTGCAGGCGTCCCTGGCACCTGTAAAAACACACAGTGTCAATATCATGAGGCACGAAGGGGCAGGGGCTGAAATCACTGCATGCTTCCATAGCAACAAAGCTAAAATAATGCTAGCCAGTGAGGAGTTGCTGAACCTAGCTCAAAGTGGACCTATTATGCTTTTGTTTATCTTCTGTATGCTGTGGTGGTTGATAATTGTATTAAACACGCTGGCACCTATGAGCTATTCAAACCTTCTGTTTGAGAGGGGCAGCCAATCAGAAGAACATTTAGTCGATGAGGTGTGGGGCCTTGAAGAAGAGATGGGAAGTAAAACTGTTTCGGAGAGTGGGTGAATTAGGGGCAGGGGTGGCACCAAGACTATTTTAACTGTGATTTGGTGCTTTCTTGCTGCTGTAACCTGCATGGATCACAGGCTGGCCTGATCCAAAAGTATGCTGGAATTTGGAAACTAAAAAACACATTAATATTTTTAAACCTGTAGACCTGTAAGGAATAATTTTTTCCTAACCCTCTCACAGAAATTTTGTGCATATTGATATGTACAAAAAAATACTTTGTAACTCAATTAAGTTAGTAAAGAGATTACTGCACTGTACTGCTTTTACATAGAACAGCTAAAGCAGACAGAAGAAAAGTTGTATTAGATGAACTTTAATTTATCAGAGATGTCACAAGGGCTCAATGCAAGATATCGTATGATTCACCAGTTTGCTGGCAGTTATTGTAAAGACACGTGAGACCCCTGTGTCATCACCAACTAAAAGCTCCAACTCTAAGATGTCAAGTCTTAACATTATTTTGAAAGCAGCAAGGAGTTTTTCAGCTACTTTTCAGAGCTATTCTGTAAACCTGGAGACTCCATGAAAAGAGGAAGAAAAAGGGAAAAGAGAAAAACAACATGGCTCTATAGAGCACAAAAACGTCTATTCAATCTGCTCTCTCACATCTTTGAGGTTACAGGGAGTCAGGGTTTTACTGCCCAAATACTAACTAAGCTTACAATAACGCAGAAGCACAGAATAATAGATAGAAGGTCTTAAAAGAGCTCAGGAGAGCTGGACCCTGACCTGACAGGTTCTTGTGGTGTTGTTCTGTTTTTCTCTGGGAGCGCGCACTTTCACATATGCAGTGTAGTGGCCCCCGCGCATTGAGCCACTGTGCTCAACAATCCCATACAGGCTGTAGAGGACACGCTCACCGGCTGCAAGATTCTAGCGAAAATAAGGTTAAAAAAGAAAAAGAAAAAAGAAGAAAAAAAGGTTAGCAAAAAGGGAAACTTAACTAAAAAGGCGACAGATGACGGTCTCCAGGACTAGTACCAACCATGGACTTTCATCATAAGTTGAACCATTCAAGTAATGTGGTCATGGTAAACTATCAGAAAGTGTAGGAAAGGTTTCAGAAAATGAAAACTCAAAAACCTTGCAGGATGCAGAGCAGAAAGGAGCCAGATCCAGGATCAGAGGAAAATCAACATGGCGGTTCACCTTCCGGAGGTTCATCCCTGCCTTAGGGGACACACACACACACACACACACACAAAAACAAGTGCACCGTGCAATGTGCAATCAGCATTCAGGCACACAAATCTGCCCCTGGATAGATTCCTGTATACCCCAAACATGACTATTTATTATTTACTTGACAAAAATAGAGAAAAAGAAACATGGCTGCCTACCTGGTGGAAGCGTTTGAGGTGCAATGTGATTACAGGAGGCAGTGAGGATATAAGCATCTGCTTCCTAGCGCTGGTGTAAACCTTCTCCATTTTCTTATCTATGCAAACACAAACCACACAGTAATGTCAGATTGAACTACTGACTGCATTAACAAGAGTAATTTGGACAAACACTGATGCAAATAAAAATAACACGAGCCATCCAGCACGGGCAGCAGGGACCCTTGGAGAAACTGGAGGAAAGGAAAAAAAAAGCCCTGGCAGACTCATGTCTGGAAGATGTGCTACAGCTGATAAGCTCACCGGGGTGAGGCATCAGATCCAAGGTCTGAGATTTTAGCTCTGTATGTTATGACTCACACTACAAATAAGTGGGCCATGCTTCAGGAGTGGACTGACAATTTTCTGTGGATGTTTTTACACTTTTTTCCCCCCACCAGAATAAAAAGTGAAGGACAAATCTACCAACTCTGTACAGCCAGCTATGAAGAATGTAGAAGATATTCAGAGGGAGGATTTTGTATCTAGTATCCCTGTAAAGGTTTCCTAGAGACAACCTGTGGTCTAGCAGTCAAATATACAATCTGGAAATAATTTAAAATATACTCGTAAAGTAAATGCAGGTAGATGGCACTGACTCGTTACTCATCCTCAAAGCTTTCTGGACTGTGCTTACAGATGAGTTTTTTCTTTTACCTGCTGAGCTGCTCTTGCGCAGCTGCTTCTGCCTACGTTCAGTGCAGCTCTCACAGAGCAGCCTGTTGTTCCCCATCAAGAGCTCCACAGAGGTGAACTGGTGGAGGCAGGACTGGATGGAGCACTCCTTGGAGCTGGGTGTGTAACTGTGGGACAGAGCCTGAAAGGCCCCCTGGTGGTGTTGATGGTGGAGATTATCTCGGCTTTGCGTTTCTCCGTGCTCCTCCGGAGAACAGTGAGCGGATGCAGAGCAGTCCCCAGAACTGAAGCTCAAGTTGACTTTAGCAACTGCGCTAACTATCTGTTCTACAGCGCCGCCTGGCCTAGTGGAAGACGACGAAGGAGAGGAGGCGGAGACAGGCGTAGGGGATGGAGTGAGGGTAGAGGTGGATGACGGGGTAGACATGTGTCCGTGACTCTGGCTGTGGCTGGCGGAGCGTGGGGCCCACTCGCTCTCAGAAGCCTCACTGTCAGCGTCGTTGCTGCTGTCTTGAGCACCCGAGTCTCTCTCGCTGCCATCTGATAGGCTGCCGGCAGCCGCCATCTTACAAACTGAAACTCCGTGGGCTGATCCACCTGCTACACCCTCCTCCTCTGGTCGGTCCCCACCAAAGGTTGCTCCTTTATCCTCCACAGAGCTGGAAGACCTCCTGCTCTGCTGCTTCTGTGGAAAAGGAGATCAAGCACATTATCCCCTTTCAGAGATGCACACCAATGATTTTTCACCATTCACATTCTTGAAATTTCTAGCCAACTTTACAAATGGCTCATATCTGTATATAAGCATTCCAGGAATCTTCCCTCCTCCCATTCTCATTAAAAACTAGGCGGGAATTCTCAACAAAGCCAAAAACTGCAATGCCTTCCTATGAATACCAAGGCCAACTCCTCACACTAGTGCAATATCATACAATTCACATGCTTTTTCCTTATTCTATTAAAAATCATACATTAGAAAAATCAAAACCAAGGTAAGATAACCCACATGTCTACGTTTGGCTCTGCCTTTTTCCAAAAAAAATATGTATAGCAGTTCTCATCTGAAGGAGGAAAATCAAGAATTCCCAAAACAAAGACAATAATGCTCAACAAAAAGAGCACAACGGTCTCCATGCACAAGCTCACCTGTGTGCTTGGTTTCCTGGTATTTCTGTTGACAGAGTGTGCTGCAGAAGGCACGTGGTCACTGTGGGCTGTGTGGCTGTCCTGCTCCCGGCCGCCCTTCCCCAGTCTCCCAGGGTTGGAAGGTTTTGATATCTGTACACAATGAAAACATGTAGGCGGATTTAAAAAAAAAAAAAAAAAAAAACTTTGGACAAGAACTCGATCGATATTTTCTGCTGAAAGCAGTTCAACATGCAAACAAACGTACCACTAACTTAATCTCTAAAAAAACTCAAACATCTCAAAGAGTTAATCTTCATCCTCTACATTATTCACGACTACATTAATTTACAGCAGCTCACCCTCTCCTCAATAATGGGTAAAGAGATGTCAATGAAGGCTTCCTTTACTGTGGATATCTGAAAGAGAAATAGCAGCACGTCAACGTCATGTAATAAACTTTTATCCTTTTCAACTGTCTAAATCCTAACAAGCCCTGCTGCAGTCTAAGAGATGTTTATGGAAATGGCTTTTATTTTCTCAGCTTTCTTTCCCTTCCCTTTCTTAGCTCTACACCTGCTGCTCTCCATCGTCAATGACACTCTTTAGTTTGCATAGAGGCTTTTGCTTTGTTAACCACTGTAAGCTTCCACAATTTACTGTAAATGCCAGCTGTAAACAGTTGGTATTTGAGCTGGTCCTTGAAATTATTTATGTTTGATTTTCTACCGACTACCGTTTGTTTGCTCTGATTAATTTTTAGTCAGGAATGTTCCCTGGACATCACAGCTGGTAAAGAAATTGGTGCTTAGTTTTTTGTTGTCTTTTCATTTCATTTCAGGTCAGAAGCAAAATATCTGCTAATTTCTGACTAACTGAAAAATTCCAGCGCTGCCAGAAATTGTGCTTGAAAATTAAATCATTAAGGTATGAAAGAGCTCCACAATGAATCCTAACTAGGTTACACGATTATTGAAAAGAAAAAGAAAAAAAGACTCGTATTGGAACTGGCTGGTTTAAGAAATGTCAACTTGTCAACCCTCATGTGCTTCATACATTGTAGTTCCACAGAGGAAAAACAACAACAACAAAAAAAACAAAAACCCACACTGAGCAGCACCCGATTGGTTCACACTGACTATTCAGATCCTTTGCTTTATTTCACCCACTTACATGCTCGCACTCTTCACACATGATTGTGTTGGTAAGCTCGCCGACAAAGATGCGGTCAACAAAGTTCATCTTCACACCTTCTTTCCCGTATGCTGACAGGGAAAAAAACAAACAGTTTTTTTATTATTCACGCATGAAAATTGGGCTTATTGATGTTACAAGATTACTTTCAAATTTTGCTATTGTTAAACACTAGAATTGAGGTGGTGAACCATCATTTATCACAATACTATTTAGCATCACCATCCATCCTATCCTCTTCCTGCTTATCCTTTTCAGGGTCGTGTTGCAACAGGCTGGCAACCTGTTCAGGGTGTGCCCTGCCTCTTGCCCTATTTAGCATTTTACACATTTTACAATAAATACAGACAATTAATAAGATCAAAAAGTGCAAATAAAAAGGACTACTGTTCTTCAAAACTGCAATGACATTCACTGTTGAGACAAAGGCAGAATGTGGGCCAATAAAATAAAAAAACACGTGGAAGCAAGATCCAAATGAACAATTTAAATTTTAGCTGGTGTGTAGATGATTTCCTTGATTATACTGAATTAATTTAGGAGATTTTATATATATATAAAAAACTGGAAGGTCCAGCCAAAACATGAGCATGTTTTTTTCTTCTCTCCATTGAACTGTCCTCTGAATCGTTTTTAACTCAGCTGCACTTCCAGCAACTGCCACAAGATGGGACTATTGATCTCTGCCTTCTGCCTCATTCATACGAACCTTTGACTTGGCGTTTGGTCTCCTCATCTGCTGTCTTCTCTGTGGGATTGTTGAAAGCCTTCAAAATGCCCGCTTTCACTCTCTGCAATTAACAAACAAAATAATACAATAAGTCACATTTGAAGTAATATTCATAAATCACAGTAATTATATAAATGATGCAACTAAAATTCCTTTTTTGGATATTTCTTGAATTCTCTTTATTACATCCATTAGTGATATATCACAGTCTAGCCTGCAGCTTAGTCTGACAGGTATACCCATTATAAGCATCATTAGTGTAAAATAATTATTGTGCTTGTCCAAAACCGTTATCATGTAAATCTCTTAATTAAATGTGCATGTTTGTGTGTGTGTGCGTGTGTTTGGCGCCGTCTTATTGGAGGTGACATGGTCAGTGAGTGGGCTGTGAGAGAGCTGTGAAGAGGCACGGCCACAGTAAAGTGCCAATCAATAGATAATTGGCCATGGTCTGTGTCTGAGTCGAGACCAGTCAGCCCCCATTGTCCCGGGACCCACGCACTGGACTGGCTATTTAGGTCAAAAAACGTTGTTAATCCCAGCCCGGCCAGTCTGCACCCCACACAGATAGCACGGTCAAACCAGCCTGTGGCTCTCCTACTAATTAATTACCAGTAACCCCCCCTCTCATGCCTCCCTCTCCCTCCCCCCAAAGTAACAGCGTGCACTGTCCCACACAGGAGGGGCCAAAGGGAGGGGGGATCTGGGGGGCAGGGGGTGTGTGACGAGAGTTGCTGGTACATGGGTGCAGGGGTGGAAACTAAAATGAAGACGGGGCAAAGAAGGACAGTCCATGCCCTGAGAGGCTAATACCTCTCGTCTCAGCTAATTGGTGATAATTGACTGGGCCTAAATTAGCATATTCAGATCTCTGATACTAATGGCCATTAAACACAAACACTTAGGGCCTCTAAAAGGTTGGTTACACACAATGAAAACTAGTCTCACACTTATGCTTTCTCTCACACACACACACACATAGTGATGCGGATACAGTGTTAATTGTACTCCATTTGTGTGTTCATACACAATTATTCCAGTTATGAATGAATCACTGTTGTTTCATGAAGTGTTGTGTGCATCATGTTTTTCTATTTAAGAACATGTGATATTAATAATGCTTTGATCTTTACAAGAAACGTTAGTAACTGGTATGATGTGTATGTTTGTTTTAAAAAGATATTCAACGACGTAAGGCTAAAATGCCACTGTTAATCCCAGCTCTGAATGTGCTGTATAAATGAGTTTCTGAGTCAATGAATAATGGAGGCCATACCCCCTCCCTCTTTACCTCCTTGATTGGATTGGGAGACGGGCTGATGAGTGTGTGTGTGTGCATTTGTGTGTGTGTGTGTGTGTGTGTTTAGGAGGGGGCTGTGGGTGACCCTCAAGCACAATGGGACGGCCCTGGAGCTCATTCAGCAGCTGTGGGTTTCCCAAGATCACACAATGATGCCGGTTATGCCACTTGCAAGTCCCCTAAGTGGCACAACTGTTAGTGTTCACAAGTTTGAATGGGAGCAGGGGAGTCGAGCCTGTGGCCCTTTCCTGGGCCCGGGGCTGACCACTAAACACACCCGCCAACTTCTCCTCCTTGGCTGCACGCAGCCACTGGTGGGATTCACAGGGGCCAGCTCAGCCTCCCAAAGGGCTGCTGTGGAGTCTCCTAATTGCCCTGTGAAGGGTTGTGGGGCAGGGGTTCTCTGTACTTGACAAAAACATGGCCCCATAAGGTTTAAACACAAACACTGGCTAAAGATAACATGGGTTTATGCAAGCAAATAAAGCCACCCACAAAAACACAGCTGAATGTCATAATGGCAGTTATTGAGGAGCAGTTTTAAGATGTTTACTGGATTATAGCATAATGCACATACTGTGCATGATGGGGGTGCTGATAAAGTTTACAACAAATAAGAGTGACAAAGATTAGCTCCTCATGTGGATTTTGAATAAACACAGCGTGAATACAGCTGCAGCTAAATCAACCATCAGACTAGTTTAGACATGGACATTCTGCATTTTCTTAAACTTAATTATTAAATTCATTGTGAATATATGACTTTTTTTAAGCAATCCAATTTAGCATTTGAGCAAATGTTTAAAATCAAGCACCTCTGTGAGGCTGTACAATGTGTTAACATCCAATTTAGGTTTGGATGTTAGTATGCTGATATGAGGCTTGAACATAATGTTTGTAACTCTCCTCATCCAAAAAAATAAATAAATAAAAATAAATCATTTGTCCAATTTCCCCATTCAAGGTCAGCTACTTGGTCACCATCTTTAGCTCTGCTGCTAGTTTTCGATCGCTTTGTGGAAGTCCCGTTCTGATTAATTCCACTTTGAATCTGCAAGATTCAAAGCAAACATAAACGCCTGCGATAAACCGTCTTTTCACTGGTGATGAGAGCTGGGTCTCCGGCTATGACCCAGAGATCAAACAGCAGTCTTCAGTGAAGACTCTGCAGCATCCAAGACTGAAGATGGCACATCAGATCAGGAGCATGGCCAGTGTCATGCTTATTTTTGTTTTGTTTTGTTTCCTCTTCTGATGTATACAGTGCGCACCACAAATTCATCCAGCAGAGTTCTATTATAAAATTCTGGGGGCATCTAAGTTTGGTGAAAAGTGAAACTGCAGTGCCAGCGATTCTGATCCAGCGCACAGATATTTTGTGTGGTCACAAGAAGACGCTCATCACTTATGAATCCATTTTATAGTTTGCTATAACCTTAAGTATGCATAGTGTCCTTATTTTCTGCACATTTTTTTTCTACAAAATGTCCAAAATGAACTTGAATGAAGATGACGAAAATAAACCAGGAGTTTTTTGCTGTTATTTGAAAAACCTTGCTGCCATAAAAAGGTAATACATAATATAAAAGAAGATCCCCCAATGTATCCTGGACTTAGAAAAGACAAATGGGTTTGTGAAATACATGCACGACTTATGTATGAAGACATACTTTAGTTTCCTCTACTCGTATGGAGTCCAGTAAGTAATGCAGAAGCTCCTGGCTGTCTTGTTGCTGGTAGCCCTTGAAGCATGGAGCTCTGAGGAAAAAGAAAAACAACTTAAAAACAGAGAAAACAAAGTCAAGAGTAACTGAGGGACGGAGGTTTGTGAAAATACATTGACAACATTAAATGTGGGAGTGAGTCTGACTCAAAAGACTCAGTTGTTTGTGCAAAAAAAAACAAAAAACAAATGCATTATCAAGTCTAGAAGAAAACCACTGAACTCAAAACAATCAGAATCTGTGGATGTGGAAAAAGAAGAAACCTTTTGTCAAGGCCTCTTCACGAGTTCTCACTCTTAGATCTGTGAAATCCTATCTGGCAATATAGCTCTGTGGTGCGTATACATCATGACATTTCTCTAACTTTCACAATCTAAGTGGTCACAATATAAAGCCTATAGACTTAAAAGGCACAACAAACAATTTGTTAAAGTTATTCTGGATCCTGAGTCTGTGCACAGAATGCATTCTGCATACAGTGATGTCGGCAGAAACCAGAACAAGCCGTTTTGAGTTGTACCTAGAAATGATCTGAAACCAGAATGTCAATGACAAAGTAACATTTGGCTCATGACCTGAGACAATTCACACACTTTTGAAACGTGTGAAGTACAGAAACTTATAAGTTCACTTGCCACTGGTTGGATGTATTGCACAAACTCCCAAGAAGTTCTCAGAGAGCACAAACCTCAGCCAAGGCAGCATTTTCTTTTAAGGGAATATTATTGTATTTTGTATATATTCATTTTGTTTTCTTTGTTTGTTTGTTTTTTAAAATGTTCTTTAAGAAGTTTGTAGTGAAGTAAAATCAGATCAGGGCAGCATGACAGATGTTTAGTTTGATTACACAAACACTATGTAGGAGTAGGTAATAGATAATAGACATTGATTTGTAAATAACTGCACACGAATAACTTCAGCTCATCATATAATATGACACTACAGTATATTTCTAACTAACTAGGCAGCTCATTCTCTCTCTCTTGGCAATACTTTCTTTAAAGCTATAACACATTTTGGGGTCAGTTTGAAAGAAAGGCAGATGTGAAATGTAAAACGTGGGGTCAAAGGTGATGTAATATTTGGATGTAAACTATAATGTGATATTTAGAATCCCCATATACCAGTACCATTTCCTATATGTTGCCAATACAAACAAAAGGCAGCAGAAATTTAAGCAGAGTTTTAAAGATAAGACATTTTATGAAAGTTTGAACTTACTTGACCTTGAAGGAAATGTCAGAGGCAGTAAGAAACCTAATTTTAAATGGCTCTATATAGCATTATTATCACTTTGACCTTCAGATCCATCTACTGACCTTGAACGAGAGGTCAGGGGTCAAATGTGATATATTTTAAACCTTTATATGGTACTTTCTATATGTTGACAACACACGCCAAAGTTGTAAGAATCATAATTTCTAAGTTATAGGCTTTTGTAAATTTCTGACCAATAGATCAGTAAGTTGACCTTAAAGGCCTTGATGGATGTAAGGCAAATTTTAATGGATTGTTAACATGACCCTACTCTACACCCCTACAAAGTTTTAACAGAATTAATTCAAAACTTTTCGAGCTGTCGTGTTTAAAGACAGAATGACACACACGCCAGCGCTACCAAAAACATGACCTCCTTGGAGGAGGTAATGAGAATTCAAAAGGCCATAGAAAGTATGAAAATATGTGAATGGATCAGCCTGTCACATCATTAATCATATTACTGATGTTAGTATAATGTTGGCAGAAAGGCCCCAACCACACCTTCTTAATGTGGGAGTCAACCAATATGACCAAAATCATGATAATCTCCATCTAACAGGATACAGTGGTATGCGACACGTGTGACAAAGCAATATTTAAAGTTACCAAATTACCACATTATTTGGCATTTCATGAAGTGCAGCTTCACTAAAAGGTTTGAACAGAGTATGAGTGCCCTTAAAACCACAAATACAACCTTGATCTTGTGCACAGCTTGGGTGAACTTACACACAATGATCACCCATTTGATTAAATTCTGACCAAAACTGTGGAGGAGGAGCAATTTTACAGAATGTGACTGCACAGATTATAATAAATGTTATCAAATAAATCACCAATTTACAAAGAAAATGTATACAGAATTAAAAAACATAAGTACTTCAAGTACAATAAGAAGATATTTATAATTAAGTCACTACTGCTCTAGGCTGGATGCTTTAAAGCCTTGACTTTTTTTTGTTGTGCATTTTGTTGGTAAAGCTGGATGGACTCCACTAGAGTGGTTAGAGGGGAGGCTCTCCTTGGCTCCGACCCCTGGCTGTCCACGGTCGGTGAAGCAGATGTGAGGACAGATGCCAGGGGCAGATGGGCAGCCAAGGTTGGAGCCACTGCAACCTGTTGGTCCGAGGCAGCCACATAACCAAAGGACAGGTTGGTTCAACAGGCATAACACATACTGAGAGGCCACATTTCTGATTAGACAGGCTATCAGACAATTGGTAAGGGTGTTTGGAGGTGGGGTGGGGAGTGGGCAGTAGTGGGTTAACTCCTTTCATGCCAGTGTGGAGGATCTTTGCCGGTACCTAAGGTTCCCCAGGTATAGTATCTTTCTTTGCTTGACAAGATGTTTTGAACACTGGAATACTGGACACCAACTGTTTGATAAAGCAGACCACTAATCCCACAATGATTATCAAAAGATATGCAGTGAATCAAATATATATCTGTGACCAATAAATTCTACTAATGACATTTATAATCCTATTTATGAGAAGTTCACTCAGACTGAACCAGCTATTTAAAACACACTTGACATGTGTCCCTCAAATGGATGACCATGGCTAGGAGAGAAATGGCCAACCACCTGTCCTCAACACAGGTCGGAACCAGTAGCTCTGGAGGAGATCAAAGTCACCCCACACACTTACACACTCACTTGATCTGTCTCTTATGCCCTTTTTGTGCAAACAGAAGGCAGGGTAGAGGGGTGAAGATGGTACAGAGAACATATGTCATTTGTTGGCCAGCCCCCAAAGAGAGCAGCAAGTAAAGGAATGCCTCTTTCTAGCTCTGCTAACTGAATTGCCAGTCAACTAAAAGAGAGAGAAATATAAAGACAGAACAGAGGGGAGAATGCGTGAGACAGAAAAAGAGGGAAGAAAGAGTGAGGCAGTGGGAGAAAAAAAAGAAACGCATGGTATCAGTGGGAATGAGGAGGTCTGGAAGTTCATCCCAGTGGAGACAAAACAGAAGGGCCCTGTAGCCCTGCTCTCAAATCTGGCCAATGCAAACAGCTGCGGTGCTAACACAATTAATAGCCGGATGAGTTAGTACCAGACACAAGGCCACACAAGCTCCCCCCAGTCGAACATGAACACAAACGAACACACACACACACACACACACACACACACTCGTAATGAGAAACAATTCACCCATACACGGTTTGCATGATTATTATTAATCCTTTACTCACACACAGCTATGAAACACTGCAGTTCACCGTTTGTATTCCTTGCAGTATGCTGGGATTTTGAAAAATTGTTCAAATGTGAGAATAATGTAATGTTACATGGCATTAGAAATTCAGAAACCAATAGATTTGCTGTCAGTATAGCTAATTTTTACAAAAATAATACCACATGTATTTGTCTGCACCTTCACTAATACTAACGTACCAATACTGCATAAAAGAAAAAAAAAATATCACAACACTCTAACATATTTAAAGGTTGATTCATCAGTCACAAATAGTTTGAAACATGTTTGAGACTGCATACCTATTGAAATATTCCATAGAAACTTGCAAAACTTCTAGGACAACAGAAAAAAAACCCCATCACTGAACGACCATCAAAGATTGGCTTTGTCTTTTTTATTCATATTTTTCTGGTTTTGATCATGAAGCTCTCACCATCATTATTTGAAGGTGTCCTATGTCCACAGACCAGATACAGAGCAGGGGAAAGGAGGTAAAGTTTCAATGCCAGCTCTGAATATGTGCACATGTCAAAATTATTCTTCTTATTTTATACTAATTCTGAATCTGTCTCTTCTTCTAATGTGCGTGTGCTGTTGTGCGTGTGACCCGGATGCCAGCACTAGATGAAATCCATTGTTGTCCCGTGCTATTATCAGGGATGAAAGGCTTCTCACAAGGCTTATTTATGAACAATTTCTTTTTTGAAAGATGTGGGTATGTGGACATTTGTAGACAGCACATGGACAGAAAAGAGAGCCAGCATTTTTTTTTTTTTTTTGCAGTACAAGAGTGTCCAGTGGCTTCCCTGAAAATCGAATCAGTCCTTGAAAGAAGCAGGTGTTGATGAATGCCTCTATGTGGCCTTTTTGTCCAGCTTGTGCATTACAAATGCATAGAGAACCCATCCAGATAGACTGATAAATGATAATGAGTAAAATCCTCTGAAAATTGTACTTTTTAATTCCTAAGACCTTTAGAGTCTAGGTCCAAAAGGGAAAACAGATAGACAGTTGTGTCTGTAATTCATTCCCCGTCTTGCCACTGACTGGCTTTGTAGTACACTGGGTACAAGCTGGGACCCTCCCTGGCACCAGATACAGAGTGTGGTGCTGACCATTCCACACACACGGCTTGGCACTGGTCTGAGCACAGACCAGGCCCTTGCTGTTGGCAGGAGGATGAGGAGGCAGACTGTGGAGTACTCAGCTGGTTAAGGTCAAATGCATGTGAACACACACACACGCACACGTGCACAGACACACACATGTACACGCACACACACCTCAAACTGGGCTCCACTGTAGGAGTTGACTGATATGCCTATTTCACGGTGTGGGAAACAGGCTCTGCTTGTCATCATAGTTCATAAGATTAAACTGTTTATTCCAGCTTCTAACTTACCTTCAAAACACAACTGCTCCAATCTGCAGATTTACTCCCATTTACCAAGAGTAAAGTCTAAATAAGAGTCCCATATGTGGGAATACTGTTAGCTACACTTTTAATCAGTCAGACCCTACTCAATAAGCTCCCAGTGTTGAACATAAACACTTTAACTGCCCTGATCAGAGGCAGAAGGCCTCATTATCCAGAGTGCCAACACAAACATTCTGGGAAAGACTGATAAAGACATGGAAAACCACTGTTAGCCCCACAGGCCAATGACAGAGCCAGTACTCTTTGAGTGAGAAGAGCTTCCAAGTGAGGATGGCAGGACATTTGTAGCTGTCGTAAAGGTCACTACAATTAAAAAAAAAAAAAAAAAGTCCTTGTAGGAGTCTAATAATGAAACATGTTTTAACTCAGGCCATTTCAAAACACTGTTGGAATCATGTACATTTTGTGGCTTATAAAGGAAATATAAAAAATAGCTAGGTCTATGCCAATCACAACCCTAAAAGAGTGTTTTCATTAAATTCATTAAAAAAAAATTCCAACAAGGAAGTCTGCACAGCCTTGAAAGGAAGATTAAGCCCCAGTTTAGCACGTTTTTAAAAAAAAGTTACCACTTATATATTTCTTTTAGTGACTGTGTATTTTTAACAGTAAGTACGCACATCTATGAAGACTGTATATAAAAAATGAACAAAAAAAAAGTACAAGTTGATGTATACCAAAGATATTGAATACACTAAAATCTGTATCAAATATTTTTGTCCTGGACATGTCAGTTCCTGTTAAAACACAAAAATTAA
This sequence comes from Pterophyllum scalare, assembly GCA_024447675.2. NCBI lineage: Eukaryota > Metazoa > Chordata > Actinopteri > Cichliformes > Cichlidae > Pterophyllum > Pterophyllum scalare. The sequence goes on along the minus strand of JAMQGT020015320.1, from coordinate 78,188 downwards.
ATGAAGTAAAATGACCACTTAATTTCTTTCTTCTAATGAATTCAGCTGTATACATATTTTATTTTGAACAATCCTTTCTTTGCCATTTTGAAGCATAAAAACAACATATGAAACCTGTATTTTTACATTTACTCTATGTATGGATGATTTGATGACCTTGATTAAAGTATACTGGATGGGATATACAGTATCAGCAAGAGTATGCGAAAGGGTGGTGAAGCTTAAAGTCAAATCTGTCTATTCAAATGCATGTTAGTGGAATAGATTAGCCCTACTTGAAATTAGACATGTATGAGTGCATAGAAGAGTGTGCAATGCTTGCTGTCTGAATGCACAATTGCCTGCATGTGTGTTGCAGGCCCAGGTGGTGCCAGGTGAGGTGGCATATAACACACACACACACACACACACACGGCGGCCTGTCTGATAAAAGCTAGGTACCAGAATAACTGTCAAAGCAGCACCAGAGAGAGATCCAGTCATCCAACATCAAATGCCCTGGTCACCCACCTGCACTACTAAACAATGCAAGACCCCACCCACCCCTCCACACACACACACAAACAAACAGGGTGGACCCAACCAGCAGGATACCAAGCTCAAATAATAAGTCAGCCAACCAAACACCCACACTTTTCATATAAGAGAACAAAACAACTGTGTGTCTTCCTGTCACACAGTCTGTCAGACCTTGCTCTGGATCAAATGCGACACAGGTGGCACAGTCAGGAGAACTACAAATGGCTAGCTACAGTGGTACAGTGATTTCAGTGTGTGTTCTGTGTACGTCAAGGTTAGAGTGTGTGAAAGGCACTCAGCTGAGACCAGGTGCTACTGGGGTCTGGCTGGTTAAAAGTGTGCACTACTGCCGAAAAGGGATGAAAGCAGGTGAAAGCTGTGGCTGCTGTGTTGTAAACTGCTGCAGTTGTGATGCAGAACACAATAACAATAACTATGGTCTATTCTGATGGTATCACTGACCCTGAAATCAAACAATGGCAAGAGTCTGAAGCCCATGTATTGCTGATTTTAGGGTAGCCATTACACAAACAGAGTTCAAAATGGCTGAAGGCTTGTTGAATAAGCCGTGTACTCTATAGTCTCAATGGAGGTTGTAATAACACTGGAACTAGTTTTTCTTCTTTTTTTTTTTACTTCTTTCAAACTGAAAATATTAAAATTACCGCTCACGCAAAATATAACTCGGGTTTCAGTTTCACTGCAACGACAGACATTTGCTTACTTTACTTCTCATGTTTCTTATGTTGCCAAGCTCTGAGATGGGAAACCCAGTCCGTTCCCACATGAGGGCGCGCAAAAAGTGAGACTCTGGGGCCACAGAAAGTAGCAGGTGATATGAAGGGTTGCACCTTACTTTTGGCAGAGTTGGTTAAAGAGGATTTTGGGATTGATGGGGCCTTTTCCTGGCTCCTTCATGCTCTGGAGGAAGGCAAACATGGCGGCAGTCAGGGGCTCTGGACTGGGCAGCACTACTGTTAGTGGACTCTGGAATAAGAAAACAGCAAAGTAACTGTCGTTCTTATTTGAATTAGTTTCCCATTTATAAAATAAGGCCAGAGCAACATGGAAATACTTCAATTTTAATTCCCAAGGCATGCTGAATCTCAGAAATTAAAAGCTTCCTTAAGTGCATAAGAAAGCATTTTACTTATGACTGCATTCTAATAATTTTTTAGAATTTTTTTAGAAATTTTTTATTTCTAAAGTTAAACATTTCTAAAGTTAAACATTTATTTGATGCAACACATACAAATTTCCTTTATTAAAGATGAGAGTAAGCCGCAGTAAACTGTACCAGGTTGGTTTCTGGAGGCGGGCAGATCCTTAGCTTGTAGCCCTTCTCCTTCACTTCCTGGATGAGGTCAATGAGCATGTGAGTCTGGGACAGGTTCTGTGGGGAAAACAGAATTATGCTACTCCATGTCTGATTTTTAACTGCACTGGGTAACAGTACTGATCAAGTCCATCACACACAATCAGTTTTTAACCAGAGACTACTACCCATTAAATAAGACTTTTCAAATTACAGCAACAATTCTTTGGTCAAACAAAGAAACAAGAAAAGCTATGATCTTTCAAACATATGAAAATGTATCTGCACTTAGCTTGTGGCAATGTAATGTAGTTAATTAAAATAGCTGTGTGTAAAAATGAAAACTTGCAGTGAGTTTATCACTGAGAGACGCAAAATTATCTATGATCTGTGAGAATTAAATGTAGAGAAGATCCTTGGCGAGGAGATGGCCCGAAGCAATCATTGTCGCTTCATGTTAGAGAAGCATCTTTTCCTTCCTTTTCAAGAGATATTTGTTTTGTCACATCCTGGCAATAAAGACTGTTGCTATGGAAAACACACAATGGAGCTGGCTTTGTGAGCACAGACACAGCTCATCCTCTGACAATTATGTGTTTTCACCAGAAAGATTGCAATTTTCAAGGAGACAATACAAACAGACAGGGAGAGGGAGGGAAAAGCATGTAAAGCGCGCTCACTCGAATTTCAATCAACGAGGGAGACCCTGAGGGTGATTAACAAAATGGCGGAAAAAAACAGCTTCATTGTTGAAGAGGCATGTCAGTTTGCAGTCACCATGACATGACCAGGGAAAAAAACCGAGGAGGCTCTATAGCTGTGCTGTGTTGCGAACATGCTCTGCACCAACCGAGTGCCAGTTGTGTACAGTAAGGTCTGAAAATATTTGGTCAGTGATACAAATTACATAATCTTGGCTCTGAATGCCAATTTGACATTACCCATAGAAGAATTACAGCCATTTTTCTACACAGCCACCTATTTTCAAGGTATCTGATATAATGTCCATAATAAAATGTCCACTTTAAATATGTCGAATATTCTTTGAAAGCAACGGCTGCCTGATGTCTGGAATCCGCAGACCTCTCCAGAGAAGGAGCTTCCTACTATGTGATGCTTCTCCAGGTCTGCCTTTCAGCAAGTTTACTGTATTTGAGATCAGGTGACGGACTTGGCCATTGCACAGTAGTTCACTTTACCTTCAAAAATTTCTGGGTTGCTTTCAGAGTACGTTTTAGCTTGTCTTCCACTTGCAAACACTGTCCAATCAACTTTGCTGAATCTGAGCGGGCAGTATAACTAGTAGTTTTTCAGATCGTACAGATCGTTCCTATTATTCCTTGTTTTTAACCACTTTCTTGTACAGCGCTTTGTGGCTTCATGCCTGTGAAAAGCACTCTATAATTAAACTTTATTTAGTTACTGTTATCCCAGTACAGGTTGGTGCTTCAGCTGCTCAAAGAATGCTGTTTTCCAGTACTGATGTCTTTTTTTTTTTTCCTTTTTAAAATGACATTTGACCCTTCTATTCTTAAACAGATCACAGATTAAGCTGAAACCTTTGGATTTTTTTTATCTTAATGTTATCGCTTATGGTAAACTTGGATAATGAGCCGTCACCCTCCTGTAGTGTTCTTCACTTGGCGGCACGTTCTGAAGGGGTTCTTCTTTACTACAGTAAGGATACTAAGATCATCCATCACTGCTGTCTTCCATGGAAGTCCAGGAGTTTTTATATTGGAGAGCTCAATAGTGTTTTGTTGCTTTTCAGAATGTATCAAACTCTTTATCTGGCAACTCCCAGTGTTTGTACTCATTCATTCAGTCTTGTTTTGATTTTGAAAAGGATGCCTAAGGATGTCCTGTGTCACTTCCGGAGTTCAGGTTATTCCCACTGAATATCAGTCTGAACTTCAGGGATTAATTAACAGTGCAAAATTCCATGAATACTGAAAAAAATGACAAGCACTCTTCCACTAAAAACTGCTTCTCTGTCTTTGGATCGTATCAGTGGCAAGATACTCTGGTCAGTTTGACCAGAAGTTAACATTAACTCTGCATAAATTTGTAGTCCCTGGTGAAATTGAAGATGTAAAAGTCTAAGTGGCCATAACTGAACTTCCAGAGGGCAACCTCAAAACAAGTGCCACTCTAGGAGGAATCTAGAGCATAAGGAGATGATTTTGAAGAGGAGTCTGGTTAAAATCAGGTCTGTTTTTTTTTTTTTGTTTTGTGTGGGGTTTTTTTAGGGTGGAGTCAACAAGTATAAATATTATGCAAAATGACCTGCACAACAACAGGAAATGTAGGACTGTGATCTGGTTTACTGAAGAAATAGAACTAGAGAAATAGAAATAGAGGGCATCTATATTAGGCTAACACAGGGTTTCTGCAGATGAAGCCATCATTTGCAAGGACATCCTTTATGTTGAGAAAACTTTAATAATATATGATTGGTGGTGCATTTATAACATATTTTTATGTAAAATCACAGATATATTATTTCACTGGGTATTCTTCCCTACAAAACACAGCACAGACTACAAACAATAACATATTTCATAATGCACCATAGACAATAAGGCTTCTGAATATTTTGGTTTCTGACCCAGCATTACAAAAACCATGCCTTTTAGATTGTAAGTTCCAAGTAAAAAAAAAAATGCATCAAGGACTAGTAACAGAAACAGCATTAACCAACCTGCATGACAGCGTTGAAGAAGCAGGTGTTGCCAAGGTTATTGATTCCCTTAACAGGGACTAACGCACTGTTGATGGCTGAACTCTTGCCTCGTGGCGGGTCAGCATAATCTGGTGGTTCTTCTCGCAGCTTTATGATCTTGGGTGATACTGCTGGAACACAAAACACAAAGAGTTACAGTTAAAGCCTCTAGGTTACAGTTACATGATGGGGTTACACATCGTTTTGAAATGTAATTTTCGAAACCCCCGATTTGACCTCAACACTAATGTTATTTTTGATAACAAGACTGAAGTCAAGAACTAGAGTGGAAGTCCCCCATGTAGCGGGAGAGATTTTTTTTTTGCTTGTCTTTATCATTGTCGTGGAATACTGACAAAAAAAAGAAAAGAAAAAAAGGACTTTGCCTTGAAACAAAACTGGGACTGGGAGCAGGGTATTGGGACGGCAGCTGGAAGGAGAGCTGGGTCATTTGGGAAAGCAGATGACAGCTGTAGAAGTTTCCGCTGGTTAGTGGTGGGGGAGGGGGGGGGGTTGGAGAGATGGCTCTCCAGAGCCAGCTGTTACTCCTGATCATCAATGAAAACTAACCTTCCACAGAAACTAAGACACAGATGGTCAAAATCTGACAGTGGCATACAGACTGCTGGGGACAGACCAGAGATAGTGCTGTAACTGTGTGAGCTGATGGCGTGCCAGGAGCAGCTAGCAATATAGTTAACACAATGACGGCTCAACAACTGACATGTGTTAGTAGCTACTGATATGTTAACTACTGAAGAAGACTATTGCTCTAAACAGAACATCTTACTTTTGAGTTTTATCATGGTAAAAATCATGAATAAGTAAACAAATGTGTGCCAGAAGCAGCTTCTTCGGGTAACATGAAGTCGCTGTTCAGAAACAAATGTCTATGAGGGAACACACCATAATCTTCTACATCTATATAGGCTGATCAGAAAGTGAGATTAAAAAAGCCCAAGTGTACAGCTTAACACAGCGCTTCCCACGCTTTATAAAGGATGAAGTACAGTACAGAGATTTTATAGGCACAGAAAGAGGTCCACACAGTGGACCAGTAGCAATGAGGACACTAAAAGTAAGCCTATTAACAACTCCTTAAAATGGTTATTTATTGTAAAACTCTATATGATAGGAGAAGCAATGGATGTTTTAGCTTTGGCATTGGGTAAACAAAAAATATAAAATGCTATACAATAACTAAGTCATGAATGAGACACATGGACAACTCAAAAATGTAATACTACTTGATTAATACTACCTGCTATTCAACCTACAGTGAGGTAAGCCCAGTGTTGGCCGCTACCAAGCAAGCTTTTCCTCCCCAAGGCCAGAGGCATTAATACGACTTTCCCGGTCAAAGTCGGTGGAATGTGAACCTTGGACTTTTAGTTGTGGCTTTAGAATTTGCATTTTATACTAAATCAAATTCCTCTAAACAGCGTCTAAAGAAAAGGTCAGCTTTTCTTTAGACAGATTTGAGAAGAAATACCACCACAACTCTCCTACAATACACAGTGCATAGTTTCTTTTTTCATTGTATTTTCTTTCCTGTACCAATGCTACTGCTTTAAATCATATTGCTTTAACAGAAAAATGTTCAGTGCTGATGAGAAATGAAGCAAGCATATAAACTTGTTCTTTAGGTTTGGGATCAAGAAGGCAGGGCTGAGGTTCAGCTTGTCGGGACAACATGCTGCTGAGGCACTCCACCCAGTAGTGCTAAATACATCTGGCCCTCTGTGCTGGCAACATCTGGAGGCCTATTTTCAATTTCAATATGCAGCCATAAGGGAGCTCCCATATGCCATCTCACACACAATGCATGGAAAACAAGTGGAGATGAGGAAAGGGGAAACAATCTGTATATTTTTTGGAGTTTTTGGTGTTAGATTGAGAAGGTGTGAAACGATGTGTTTACACAAGTATGGACAATTGAGCAAAAGAGACAGTTGAGAGAGTGGAAGAGTGTGTAAGTGAGTGTGTCTACTTGTTGTGGTGTTCGAGAGACACAAAATCAACAGACTAAGTGCAACTTGAGCAGGAGAGCTGAGGCTGGCACTTGAGCTAAGAGAGCAGAGGAATGAGGAAACTAAACGAACGGAACGGGGATGCCGATGGACACACACTGCATCTGGGACCGTCACCCAAGGTAAACAATGTTCAGGGAGCCATCTGGCTGGGACTGGAGGCGGGGGGAGCGGTGGGCAGAAGAGGGCAGTTCGGGGGATTAGAGGGTGGAGGGAAGGGTTGCAACGAGCACAAGCATATGGAAAAGCAGATTTTTCCTCTCCCTGCAGCAGTCAGCGCAGGCAAATGTCAGCATGAGCTGCGTCCACGCTTGACTGTGCTGCACTCGGCACCACCACCTGGCCCTCCTTGCTCAGCCACCGAGTATGGGCAGCAGTGACACTGTGGAGCCTTTCCCCAGGGCAGAGGAAAGCATTGCGGTGCTCGAGCTCGCCCACATGCACGCATGTACACCAACACCTCCTGCACGCCCTGCTCTTTTTCACACAAGAGAAATACAAAGAAACATGTTTACTTTGGCAGGGAATATCACTAAAAGTACTTGCAAAAGGAAAAAAAAATGCACTCTCTACTGAAATCTCTCAAAAATAAGCCGTACTTCCTCGCATATTCTACATTATCAGGCTGAAGCGAGGGAAGACTTGATGTAAAAAAAATTCAAGCTCACGAAACAAATTCTAAATTGTTTAAAACTAATATTTGCAACTTTCTTTTATAAAGTAGCACCACAATGACATTTTCTAATCTAACAGACACTTGATGCAAATTCATACTGATACGATCAAGACAAAAGCGATAGTCTGCAAAAAAATCTATTTTAAAAAAAGGCCTTTACCCAGCCTTCTTAATGCGGTTCACAGTTGGGCTGAGAGACTGTCAAATCCAAAGGCCAGTGGGCGTCATCAGTGTTCACTTACAGCGCAGCAGTGCAGAGGGCCAAGGCCAGCTCACTTCATGCAGAGCAGCCAGTCAAGAGGAACGCCAGGCAACACCAAATGTCTTATTAATTCGCTAATTTGTTGTGACTGCAGGGCATGAAAAGCCTGTTTCCTTGCCATCTGAGGCCAAGAGAACCCAGTGCCATGTTATTTACAGACACACACACATTTAAGCACACAGATTTTGCTACCCACTATCTGGCCTACTTTCATGTGCGGTGGTGGGAATAAAGACAGAAGCACTCTTGATTACCTCCATAAAAGTACCACCAGGGGACAAGCATCTTATTGGCTACTGACTCGGCAAAGCTAAACTGACAGTAAACTAAGAATTATGGTTTCCAAAATTACCGACTAGGGCGAGGAAATCCAGTGAATAAAAGGTGCAGAATATCTCCGACTTTAGCCTTTAGCCAAGGTCTCAAAACTGGATACTAAAAGTGTAATTCTGAGGAAACAGAGCCCAAGAGCAAACAGGGCACAAGTGTGCATCAGAGACAAACAGCCATGGTGCAAATGATACGTAAATATTCCTCATACAAGCATACGATAAATTTCCCACCATGACAGCAACCTATTTAGAAGACTGGCCTTTCATGCCTGAAATTTTTAACGCCATTTTAATTTAAAACAAAATAAATATATTTGCTTATTTTGATGCATAGCTGTCTTGATAACACCGCAGCATTCAATGCGAGTATGAATAACACTGCACTGCAATGAACGCTTGCCAAACAAAATCGTTTCTTCAAAACTGATCCAGCAACATTCAGAATCAGCCACATAATGCAACTTTGATGTGCTGACTCTCTCCTAGGTGTGTGCGCATGGCGATATGAGCACATGAAACGGTTTGTGTGTGCCAGAGAAACAGAAACAAAAGTAGAGTACACATAAGGCATGCATCTACATGTCCACTTCATTCAAGTCAGCAGTTGTTATGCTGCTGTCTGTACAGTTCTTCACTGCGTGTCCTCCTACTGGGAATGAGGGGAAACTCTTAGGCTGTACACATAGAGATCATGGAATACCACTGGAATTCAGCGACTTGTAGTGACGACAGACGAAACATGCATATCAACTAAAATCGCTGTGAATTTTTGGGAGAGCGACTGAAGCAACAACCTGTAAGAGTGACGACTATCACTGACTGACATTTCCCTCACATATCAAAGCCCTTCACTTAAAATGTCTCTGGAAACATGCAAAAGGGTTACCTTCACATCCAAAACCAGCAATGTTCACTATAGCAAGCAACTGTCAGCCACACAGCAGCGCACAATAAGTGAAGCACTTTATATGTGGACAAGGCTTTACTGGTGCAACAAATGATAGGCTTCACACTGTGATTGAAAACTTATTTGTATGGCTTAAGAGACCTTCAAAGAGTCATTCAACCAGTTTCTGCTTTCATTTAAGCAGATAATACAGATTTTTTTCAAAAATCTCTCATAAAAGTGACTAATGTTAACATTAATGTTTAATAGAAAATGTTTATGATGGTCTGGTCTTGTGAAAAAAAAAATCCAAATGAACACACCCTTAAATCCTTTGCAAAGACATTTAAACAAATACACACATTAATATGTTGAATACTGGCAAAAAGATTAATATTTCCAGATAGCCATATGGCCCTGCTCTATCATTCAGCAGCCCAGAGTCACTGTGTAATAATGCAGATTTTCTTACAATTATGTTTGTTTCAAAACACTTTTAGTTAATAATATCCAAATTATAGCAACACATCTACACAGAGAGAATGACTGGATAACAATCACCAACATAAAATATAAAAACAACTAACAGACTGCAATGAGAGACAAGTGCAGATGTCTATTCACAACCAACATTTTAATTTGCTCCACAAAGACTCCCCAGCTGTGTTACATGCGGGAGTCTAGCTCCCAGAGGTCAATTCGCTTTTTTACCGGGACTCTGGCACTTGAGCTGAAGGCCTTGATGGTGAGAGACCACAGTTAATCGACTTTCTTTCTTCCCAGAGCTGTTGTTGTACAAAATTATTATAGATTCGGGAAAAAAAATCCTTGCCGGGGCTCTTTTGTGCTTGAGGGCTATAGGAAAAACAGAGCACAACAGCAGCTTCTTGAGAAACCCTGGCCTCCACACTGAAATGCAATTTCACAAGCTCCTCAACAGGCAACAACCATCTATTTTCCTGCAACAATGGCTGCTCGCTTCTATACCCATTTGGCCGACCGGTGTGGAACAATTGAGTGGCAAGAAAGGTGAAAGATAATTTAAAGAGGCAACGCTGCACGAAAAGCAGTGGGTAGCCACTGTCCAGCTCGGCAGATCAATCCCCCACCAACAACAAACCGTGGCCTGACACTGTGCACAATGAAAGGCTCCTCCACGGACATACTGTAAAGACATATAGAACAACACACACAAAAACCATTCAACCACAATATTTAAGAACGGAGGACGAGAAATCGAAACTGTACAACTGTGCAACCGACTGTAAGCCTGATTTATGATTACTCTGATCATTTCTTTATGCTCTCACATCTAGTTTTAAACTCTACATGCTCGAGTGCAGCTGTGTAACACACACTATGCAGACACTTTTAAAACATTTCAAAGAATCTGAATTTTTCCAGGTATGTAATGTACTTGGTGGATAAAACATATTCAGATTTATTATGCCAGGAAGAGCTTGTGCTCTGTTCTGCGAAGAACACTTTGTGCCAGTAAGAATTCAGCTAAGTCCATTACTGAAACATAAAGCCCTTTGTAAAGGCCAAGTGTATAATACAAGCTGGAAGAAAATAGGGTATCTGTTCACTTGAAAGTTATTTTTAACATTCTGTTTCATGTGTATCTGTGAGTGTGTGTGCATGTCCACTGAGAGTTAGTGCGCTCCAGCTGTTGGGATCCAGTCGCTCAGACTTGTTGAGCACCGTGGCTCCCACTAGTGTAGCACACAGGCCCAGAGGTGGTGAGACATACAGCAACTTAACAGAGGAAGCAAGGGACAGAAACAGATAGTGATGGAAAAGACAAAGAACGACAGATCAGAGGGCTGAACCCCACGCAGCTGCTCTTGTTCTTCAGGGAACCCAGCCGCGAAGCATCGCTCAAGCGCTTAATTCCACAAATATGTGCAGTCATGCGATGTGCAAGGTGGGGGTGAGGGACGGAGAAGAGATTGCTACAGAATCAATCTTGCAACTTCCACAGCCACGGATGAGATTGGGGACCAGCTTGACTCAGCCTCGGTGGCTGGCCTCTGGCCACTGGGCACCGGGCAGAGGGCTACGCAGAGACCGCCTGAGAGACTGAAAGTGATGATGCCCACCACCCTGATGAGCTACAGTCTGTTAGGAGGTCTCTCTGCATGCCAGCAAAAAACAGGAGGCACACTGAACTGAAGGTGTATGTATATGTAAGTACTGAGAGGGGTGAGGGGTGTTGATATCAATATGGTTGACTGACTTGGCAAATGGGGGCTCAGGTGGCCTGAGTGAGGGAAATGGACACAAGTCTGAAAGTAGCAAGCAATGCTGTCTTATAGCAGCAGGAAATACTGCAACAGAACTCCAACTCTCCACTAAGTCAAGTTCATAATATTTCTACTGAGTTAAATTATTCACGTTGCTTTGTCTTTGATTTTTGTGACACACATGCTGCTCTTTAATTCAATTTTGTGACCTACAGAAGACATGAAAAAAATGCTCTTCAAGCACTCTTCAAGCAGCATAGTAAAACAAATAAGTAGTAGTTGCATCTGAAGAAAATGAAACAGTGATTTCATCCATCTCACCGCAAGTGCACATGTGGGGTGTCTACATGAAAAGTAGTGATTTAACCCTGGAAATATAGATGACTGCTGCCACCAGGGGGAGCAGGAATACTGCAGCCAACTGCAGGAATGTGGGCGCTCACTTAGCAGAATGACTTTTCTGATAGGACACACTGTTACTCGGGGATCTCGCCGCAACACGGCAAATAACAGGCTGCTATACTGTTAAAGTGTTACTGTTCTGTTGTCTTCTGATTAAAGGCACATAAAAAATAAACTGTGCAAACTATTAAACAAAATTATGTAACATGAGATGGCTCCAACTAAAAGAATGATCACTGATTTATAGGTGATAACTTAAATTTGGCCTTGATGAAATTGCAGTAAGGATATATGGTTTGTCTAATCAAGGTTTAATTCGACAACAGTGGATAGCTAGATCTCCAGGATGCTTAAAAACACCTTACCCGATGTTGCCCTGACAGAGTGCTTTTGTAGAAAGTCCAGGCTCTGAGCCAAAGCCTTCTTGTTGCAGTGAGTAGAGAGCTCTTCATTGCATTCAAAACACCTGTTACAAAGATAGAGGGTCAAAAGATAGGCTTCATTTTACTTAGGAATATAAGGCTGAAATAAGCCAGTGTCCAACAGCAGAATTAACTGGCTGGTGGAAAGCAGTTTATAAATTATAAAGGAAGAGAATAACTTTTATTGTCAGGAGATATTATTTACGAGCCTAAAATGATGTACAATAACTTACAAATAATAAGCAAACAGTTCTTAGAATCGTGGTAGCCAAGATAAAATAAAAAAAAAAAGACTGCTGGTGCCTGTTGTTTTCCATTTAAGCTCACACACTGGCACAATCCTGACACAATGTCATTGCAAGGTGACAAACAGCACGCTATTGTGCGCAGTCTTGGCTTCTTTTCATGACAGGTCACAATTAACTTCCTGGGTTTCTCACCAGGCCTTCCATGTGCTTAAGCTGATGGTGATGCAGTGTGACTCTGGGTGGAAAGCCTGGTGATGCTTGACAACATGCTGGATCCCTGACTGGTTACAGCCCTGTAAAAATAAGAAAAAAAGAAAAAAGATATTCCCACCTTAACAAAAGCCAAAATTTCCTGTGACAGAACTATGATAGCACTAGAGCTATATGGATATAAAAAAAAAAATCTGGCCCATTGGTAAGCCCTTTGACAGGATGACATGTAAGGTGCAACGATTCTTCAAAATCACAGCAGGGTTGAAATTTTGATTCTCTCAGTTTAGACTTCCCTTTTTCTTCAAATGTGAGGGGAAAAAAGGGAACAAAAATTATTTTTACCTCTGCCTGATCACTCCATCTTGATTTAATCATGGACAAAAAAATAAACTTTGTTAAACAAAATTATTTCCAGTTCACTTGATACCTGAAAAGAAAAAAAGCAGTGTGCATTCTATAGCTTCCTGTGTCATAACATACTAATCAGTTCATTTTAAACCATGAATTCTGGTCACATTCATACAAAATGTCTTGGTGACTGATACTGCTGAAACATATGCTCACCAGCCACTTTATTAGGTACACCCGTTCAATGCAAATGTCTAATCAGCCAATCGCACGGTAGTAACTCTGTGCATACGGGCATGTAGACATGATTGAGATGAGCTGCTGGCCTTCAAATTGAGCATCAAAATGTGGAAGAGAGGCCATTTAAGTGACTTTCGGTTGTTGTTCTGAGTATTTCAAAAACTGCTGAAAAGCAACTCTGAACACAGAACACATCAAACCTTGAAGCAGATGGGCTAGAGCAGCAGAAGACCACATTATGTGACACTTCTGTCAGCTATGAACGGGAAACTGGCTATAATTCACACGGGCTCACCAAAATTGGACAACCAATGTTGAGAAAACGCTGCCTGCTCTGATGAGTCTCCATTTCTGCCACAACATTTGCAGCACCTTGTTGAATCTGTGCCACAAAGAATTACTGCAGTACTGAAGGTAAAAGGGAGCCCAACCCAGTACGGTGTACTTAATAAAGTGTCCAGCGAGCGTACACATGAAAGTAAAGAAACATCCAAGTTTGTACACATCTAAGAATTAAACGGACTTGGCTATGATGAGTTCTTACTCAGTTTTCACTCTTCTACATCATATTTTGCTTCATTTATATTAAAAGAAAAAAAACTTACCTGAAAACCACATTTTAAGCACACCAGGATATCATGAGAGGCTGCTGGCTCGCCATCGATCATCGTTCTTTCCTTCAGGCACTCTGAACACACTGACCACACGCTCGAGAGGACTGATTTCTTCACTGAGTTCAGGTCCACTGCTCTACTCACATGTTGGCAAGTCAGTCCTGATTAAAAGACAAGGTGTACTGTAAGGAAATTGAAAATGAACTGTACTGATCCCATAAGAAAAATGAATGAAGCCTCACAGAATTTTCTAACTTGATTAAAAATTAACAAAGAATCACTGTTCAGTTTGATATTAAATTCTGCTTTTCGACTCCTGGGAACAGTGAGAGGTGATTGGTAAATTACTAAATGAATGTGATTCCCATTCACTCTCCATTATGGTGTATAGGACTATACCAAATTGAAACTCGCAGCCTTAACTTTAACACTCTGGTGCCATGTACTGTTATGATGACTTACCACTGACTTCATCTGATGATTCCTCATCTCGAGGTTTCCTTGGTTTATTAGTCCGCTTAGTCATTTCGGCGGCTTTCAAGGAGAAGGGGTCCTTCAGCCGCATCTGGAGCTCTGAAAGTAAGAAGGGACAACATAGGTTTAGCTACACACATTAAAGACACCCAAACATAAGTTTGTTTATCCAGATAGTTGTAATCACTTTGTACTACTGTGCAACTGCTATCATTGTTTTACTAACTATAACATGAGGTACTTGGAAAATTAGCTACAGTCTAGTTCAAGTATTTTCACACAGACATATTTATTGTGCTGTCTTTGTACTACAGCACTGTCCTACAGACATTTTTGAAATGTCAATGGATTTAATGTGCCATCTCAAAACTATCTATATTCACATCAGATAGCTGTACACGCACTGTAGCATATATTAATTATTTTCACAATGATGCTCTTGTTTTGTTATGTATCCAGTAAACTACTTTCCTTTAGAGCAACTTTCCTTTCAAACAAAGCCACTTTTAAAAAGGCAACATTCAATGCATGATGTTAAAAACAGTAAGGATTTCCCCGTAATAGCCTTGATGGGATGCTCACAGAAACTAAATTTGCTGGGCAGATTAACCATGCTGACCACTATTTAAATAATTTAAAGTAAATGCAGTAAACTGTTTGGCTGTTTTAGGTTGTGAGGTGTTTCACGTCACTCTTTGGCTGATGTGTTCAGGAGGATTAAGGTCAGGTGACTGATCTGACCAATCATAAACATTCACACTGTTTGCAGGTTTAAGCTGATTTTCTTGTTGGGTTCATTTTGAAAGAATTTTTCACTCTTCACTTACTAACATAAATCTTTTCAAAAACGGCGGGAAATCTGGAAGCTAACAAACAATACCAACGACTGCATTGTATGTCACTGCTAAATACAGTCAGTAAGAGAAAATGTGATGTTTTACGAGCGACAACAATATGTTATGGCCAACAACATGATAAGAGGCCTTAACAATCCCGGCAGCCTATTTTGGATGAGAAGAAAAGGCTTTCGTGTCGTTTATTAAGGACATTTCAAAATGAATGAATCCCTTTCACACTAAATTTGGTTAAAATATAGTATTGACTCACCTCTTTAGTTAGCTCCTATGTTGACTTTGTCACCTAATATGATGCCAGCAATGAGATGTCAGGTCTTCTTGGCTTGCAGTAAGGCCAGCTACATTAGCTTGGCAGCACAAATAAAAAGATGAACAGGTGTGTTTTTATCCACAATTACGCGCAGATATTAAGGCATTTCAAAGAAAAATACGCAACACCGACAACAACTGAACAACTATCGCAATATCTTTGTGTTTCTACCTTTGAATTTAAAAAGATTTGTTAAGCTTTCGTTAGCATTTACAGGCAGCACTGGTCAACATGTGACGCACTACGGCAGCTCGGGTGGGCCCAATGCTGCGTTCACGTTCAGTAGAAAATGGCATCAGAATAAGCTAAGATAGAAAGCGCAATTTAGTTGTTTTTATGTTGGAGAGCTAAAGGCAGGTGATACTCGGTACCCCTGAAGGCCGTGGACTGCGAATGTGTTGTGATATATTTTTTTAATCAGATGTGAATAAACGCTTGCTTTTCCACCTTTTACGCATTTCCCATGACCGCGAAAGCATCTTAAATTATGCATTAATTGACTTGATGCATCTGTTTTATCTAATTAGGGAACATATTTATATATTATTTACAAACTTATTTCTGTTTGACATATTAGGCTTCTTGCGTTTGGAACTGTTAGTGAGGCATCTTTGGAAAGAGCGTTTTGGTCCATTGGGTGATCCGTACCTTTGCGCAAGCGCAGATAGTTGATGATTTTGTGACTTCTAGTAGTAGTCCCAGGCAGATACCGCATACGTAAGGGTTTGTGGTGAAGAGCAGTGTTAATTTGGAGTATTATAGTGGGCTTAAATAATTAAACATGGCTCTGAGAAGGTGTTGGAGGCTTACCGGTTCTGTCCCGCGGCTTTTATGGAACAACACCGTCCTGTGTGAAACTTACGGTCGAGGTCGAGGTTCCGTGTTGGACTGTGTCAGCACTCGTCCCGGTTACAAAAGTGAGGTTTACCAATAGCCCCTCACTGTCACGTTTTGAAATGGCTCATATATTGCATTGAGTGCATTGTCTGTTTTGTTTTTAGACACAGAGTTGCTGTTCCGCACATTCAGTTCAACGCCAGCGAGCACAGATGTGAGTTATGAGCGGCTGAAGGAGCTCCTGGCTGGGCGGAAAGCGGTGGTTATAGATGTCCGAGAGCCCTGGGAGCTCCGAGAGTACGGCTTCATCCCCGGCTCCATTAACGTCCCCGGTGAGTGCAGCTCCTCTCTACCAGAGGCAAGAGATTAAGGGTTAATCTCTTGGCTCTGCTTTCTACCTGCAGCAATGTTGTCCCGCTGGGTTGGCAGGTCTGTAGACCCACTTGTCTGACATGTATACTAATGTGGTATACTGCAGTCAGTGTAGGCTGGGGGTAAATAACAAACCCAAGATAGAGCAGACTCACAAAGCTTTTGCACTCTTCATCAAATGAACCTCTCAAGGTGTGATTTGTCACCTTGTTTTTATTATGTAAAGTTTAATTAGCTGAGAAACGTCCTCAAGTTTGCGTGCAGTTCAAAATAAAGTAAGACTCCTATCTTAAATTAATGATACCATGCTTTGATCCAACAGTTACCCTGAACGCCAAACCCATCATACCACTTAATCTTTGTGCTCTTCAACTTTACAGTGGGACAAGTGAACTCTGCCCTCCAGCTGGGTCCAGAAGAGTTCAACGAAAAGTATGGGGGTGAATTGCCCCAGCAGACAGATAACATTGTGTTTACTTGTTTGGCGGGAATCAGGAGCAAGACTGCGCTGGACACAGCCGTTACACTGGGATACAAAGAGTGAGACATGTCCCCTTTGTCACGATCACTGGTTTCCACCTTGACATGATCTGCTTCTTGTTAAAGTTAACCTTTACCCAGATTGAAAATGGTTATCTGTATTGTGGTTAAAAGCTGACTTTTATAGTTATCATGAGACAGAATTTATTATAGTTGAGGTTATTGCCCTGTGGTTGCACAGTGCTCATCCTCATTCTGCACAATTATGCTTGAAAGTCTTAAAGTATGAATAGTCTGTGCTTTTGTTGAAACAAATGTTCATTTTCTTTTTTCGATTTTGCCTTGTTTCAGTGCTCAGCATTACCCCGGAGGATGGCAAGACTGGGTGAAGAATGAACAGCATAAATAATCAGGGATCATGAAACTGGAAATATATATATTTAAAGCTGCTTTTGTAGGGAGATCAGAAGTGACGGCGCAAACCAAGGAGCCTTGTAAAGGGCTTGTAAAAAAAATCTTCATCTTATTTAAATGTTAAAATCCCAAAGAGTGCAACTAGAGGGCTTAACAAACACACATCTGCCATACAATATTACTTGAAGTCGCTTGTTAATTTCTTCCAGTCCCAGTCTCCTGTACAACTTGATGAAAAGCTGAAATAAAAGTGCTAAAGATCAACTATGCAAATGACAACAGCACTGTGTGTGACTGTGAACTAACGAGTCTTCCACTGCGTGACACAAACTGTTTAACATTTCAAGTTGGCATATTGTAAATATTAAATAGCTCAACAGTCAGTGCAGACTTTGCCAATGTTTAATAAATGTATTTAATAATTTATTTAATATTAATAAAGTTACAGATGCTAAACAAAGTCATATTTAGCTTGCGTGTGTGTGTGTGTTTTTTTTCTTCTTCTTACCTCAGGAGCAGTGTTGGCCAGGTTTAGTAGGTGACCTAAGAGGACATTCGTTTGAATGATTCCAGATATAAATAGGCATAGAGTGGCTTGCAGGGGTGACAGCTGCTGGGGGACTGCTATGATTTACTGTACTGAAGGGCCTTGTTTAATATCCTTCATGAATTTGCCACCAGCACTCCAGGAAACATTAACAGGCTCCATCATCTGTGATAATGAATGGGTTTGTTTTCAGCACAGAAGAATTCCTCCATTACAGTCTGCCGACCACTGTCATGGACCTTGTTCCCTGTTCCTCCTTTTACAGCTTGAGCTGAAAGTCCATACAGAATTAGCAAATATTAATCTCACTGTGTTGCATAGTTTGATCAGAATTGTTTTAAATGACTTGCATCCTAAAACTTATTTTAGTTATAAACAGTGAAACGAAGCTGACCTCTGGGTGACTTCTCAGATGCACGAGTAAATAATCGAACTCAGAAGTGTTAATATTTCTGAGCCGGTCGCATGACGTTTTTTGCTCTTCTTTCCCACTAATAGCTTAAGTGTATTGGTTTTTCTTTGGGCCTTGACAGTTGTAAAAACAACTTTTACCTCATTTCCCCCTATTTTTAAGCTGAATTTCTTCAATTGGCTGCCTCGCATAAAGAAAAGCTGTTATCAGGTAGTGCAAGCCACCACCTGAATAAAATAGTTATAGTACACTCACATTACTTTTATTTTATGGCCTCTTCTGAAATGGTGCTGTTTCTTTTAGTTGCTTTCAATAATCTCATCTCTATTTATGTTACTTTTTACATTATTATGCATTATATTAGGTATTATTTATACATTAACTCATCAACAGGATGTTGATGTGATGGAGGAGTACAAGTACCCAGGCATCCACATCGACAGCAGTCTGAACTTGAAGACCAGCACAGAGGCAGTACAAAAGAAGGGGATGAGCAGGCTCTATTTCCTAAGAAAACTGTGCAGCAAAATGATGGCGATATCAGTCAGTTGTAGCAAGTGTAGCGGACTTTGCCATGGTATGCTGCAGGAGCAGCAATGGAGCTGGTGACACCAACAGACTGAATAAAATAATTGGGAAGGCTGGCTCTGTGATTTGCTGCAACTCAGACACTTTTAAAGCTGTCCATCATGAATAATCCTGACCACGACTTACTTACGTCTGTGGGAGGTTCTCTGCTGCCACAAGGACAGGTACAGGACATCTTTCATGGCACATGCTAACACCCTCTAATATAATAATAGTAACCATAATTTCAACTTCTATAACAATTTCCCAAATATGGGGTAAATAAAGCATTTCTCATCTAATCTAATCATCTGTTTTTAATAAATTTAGAAGAATTGCTCAAGATAGAATTTAAATTATTTAAAGGATAATAACGTAAAAGGGTTAGTAGTAACATGAAATGATATATAGGCTCTTAGTAATTGAAGTGAGGCCTCATAAATACTATAATAAAAAGCACCGTCATGGTGAACAATGTTATTTGGTTCCAACATGAAAAGAGCAGCTCAGTAGAGAGATGACTGTTTGCGTGGCTGAAAGATTCCACCTCTTCCCAAAAGTCCCACACAGCTGCAAGATGTGAGGTCAGTGGGAAGGAATAGATGCTCTCCTAATCCATCAGGACAGGTTTTCACAGGGAATCAGAAATCCTTTCACAAGTTGGATTTCGTGTTCTAAGAGTACTTTGGCTTTATTCGCCTATTGGAATAATTTTTTCTTGTTTACCATGTGAAACCTTCGTTTTGTTTTGTTTTTTTGTTAAGCTCAACATTGATTGTAGTTTATATTTACAGTAAAGTGCAGTAGTGTCCACGTGACCCTGAAGGTGTCAACAAAAACCATGAACAGGCCTGACTGGCATTTTATTTCCTTTAATCACCGTGCCATGTCATCCGTAAACTCCAGACTATAATCCCCCCTCCTTTTCTTCCACTTCCTCATTTTCCCGCTGAAGCAGTTAATTCCATTTTATTTTTTCTGCATTACTCCAGTTTTAATATGCTGAACACAGGCCAGACTAATAAGTACTAATTTACGTCAAATCTTGCCAGTGCTCTTTTGTTCCTCTGCAGCCGCAGCCTCATCAGGTCACCCTCTAGCTTCTGCTCAGTATTCAATTAAAGTCCCTCGTCCCATCAGAGCACATCATGTCAGAGATGCACCTACTGGCTGCAATGACTAACTGGACCCTGCCTCAATGCCTGCCTGCCTGCTTGCCTGCTGCTGTCGGACACTGAGGTGGTGGATGTGCTGTAACCCAGGCAAAACCCATCAAAATTTTGATAAAATAAGGAGTGATACATGATCGCATCAGGAGTTTGAGACACTCGTGCCATCGGCCACTATCCCAGTCCCATTTGTGCTTCTCACAAGCTGCTGATACATATTTGAGAGGCAGGTCAAGCCTGTTTTGGTACCGAGGTTCAAGATTCCACATGGGTTGGCTCATGACCTGGGCTGTGCCGTATAGAGCAGAAGCATAACTGGCAGTGGGGAGTATAAAACCACAGACTGTGTTGACAACCAGTGAGTGCAACAAAGCAAGGTGTAGGAGTAGTAAGGTGCAGCAAACCACTGACAGGCCCAGGTTGAGTATTTCCCTTCAGAGAACCACAGCCACACAGAAACAGCTGCCATGAGCTTCAGCCCGGAGAGGATCTCATCCTATCGCCGTCACTTTGAGGACAGCAGCAGCTCGTCCTACCAGGTCAGGGTGTCCAGCCCATCCCCCACCAGGAGAGAGGCCCGTCATGCCTCCACCGGCTGCTCCTCCAGAGCGAGGGCCAGCAGCATGCGTGTGGACTTGGTGGGACGAAGGACTGTCTCTGCAGCACGCAGGTCTCAGATGGCAGGAGCAGGGTAAGCTTGTTTGCTTTTTGTTCTATAGGTCGTGAAAGTAAATTCTTTTTCTTCAGGTGCTGTTTAAGAGAGATTTTAATCACATGTAATATCATATTTTGGTGTCTGGGGCTGTAGGTTAATGTGTATCAGTGTATCATTTCAGTATGAGTGCAGGGGCCATGGTGTGTGTTGGGCCTAGCGGAGAGCCTGTCATAGACTTGGATGTGGCTTCTGCTGAAAACCAGGAATTCCTCAGCACCCGCACAAGCGAAAGACAGGAGATGGTTGTCCTCAATGACAGACTGGCTGTGTACATTGACAAGGTGAAACAGCCTTTCAACCAACACCATTTTACTTCTTTTGATCAGTGTAGTGAAAAGCAGCTGTCACACAGAGCTAAAAAAAAATTAATTAATTAAGTAAATAATTCTCATCTCATTGTGGTGTGTGATTCAGGCCAAGTTTTTGTGTCCTCACAGGTGCGATCGCTTGAGCAACAGAACAAGTTACTGGAAGCGGAGATTGAGGCCTACCAGAACCGGTTTGAGAAGCCATCGGGTCTGCGCCTGCTCTATGAGGAACAGCTGAAAGAGCTAAAGAAGATTGCCGACCAAATGCGAGTTCAGCGGGTGAGACAAGAAATCTTCCTTTATCTTATTTTAGACACTCAATAGGGCATTAAGTTTACACCTCACTGATTTGTAGAAGATCCACCCAAGCAATGATACAAGACGTCAACTTGGTGTTTTCAAGGTTCTTTACCTGGTAACAAGTTTATTTCTGGCAGGCAATTGGAGGGGGTGCCTGACCGTGTTTAGGTGTCACGGACTACAGCTGTTGTCAGATGCATTTTGTGCACAGATAAGATGACTTGATAATGCACTGGCAGACACGCACACACAAATGAAGTTGAAATATAAAATGCAAAAGGCTCAGCTAGATTTTGCACACACCCTTGCATTCACCTTCAAATCTAGTAGACAGACGTGTTACTCATGCCTTCTTGGTTTTCAGGACATTTCCTTGGCGGCCAAAGAGTCTGCAGCTGCTCAACTGGAGGCAATCAAAGTCAAATATGAGGAGGCAGTGGAGCTGAGGAAGAAAGCTGAGTTAGACATCGAGGCCTTCCGTCCAGTGGGTGACATCTAATTAGCCACTGTCTTGGGCATGAACATCTCCTACAAATTATTTGTCAGGGACAAACATAGGTGATAGTAATTTTGTGTGTTCTTCAGGACGTGGACAAAGCCACCTCCTCACGCATAGCCTTGGAGAAGAAGCTAGAGCAGCTGGAGGTTGAAATTGAATTCCTGAAACGGATCCATCAGCAGGTGGATAACATCTTTATCTAAGATTTACATATTTCAAGATTGTATTTTATTTTGGATGATTCCTAAAGAGCTCGCCTTTTTTGGTTCAGGAAATTGATGAGCTCATGAAACAGATCTACGCAGCTCACGTCTCAGCTGAGAGTGCGTTCACTCTGCCCGATCTGGCTGCTGCTTTGAAACAAATTCAAACCCAGTACGACGATATCGCGGCCAAAAATCTCCAGGTAAAACAGCGGCACACAAAACTGCTTGCAGATGATGAAAAGTATACAGTTGAGTCTGCTGTCACTTTCTCATTCTTCACTTTTAGGAAATGGATTCGTGGTATAAAAACAAGTTTGAAGATATTACCAAGAAGACATCGAGGCACGTTGATAAAGTTCGAAGCATTAGAGAAGAAATGGCCAGTGCCAAAAAGGATGTGAGTGTCATAAGTGAAAATGGAAAATGAAAACTTAATATTAATTTTGAATGCCTATAATCAGGCCAAAATGTCCCTAGATCCAAAGTAAAGAACGTGACTTGGACACCCTGCGGACCAGAAACGAGTCTCTTGAAGCTCAGATCCGTGAGATGCAAGAAAAGTACAGAAAAGAACTGGAAGACCTGCAGGTAAACGTAGGCTCATGTTGTCCCAGGGTGCACACCTGATCCCACCAGAGTCAGTTATGAACACGCATACTCTCTGTTTCATGCATGCAGGCACAAAGCCACCACAACAACACATTCATTTCATAACCCTGTTTTTATAATAGGCTCGGATCGAGGCCCTCCAGCTTGAGCTGAAATCCACCAAGGAGAAAATTGCGCTGCACCTGCGCGAGTACCAGGAGCTTCTGAATGTCAAGATGGCTCTGGAGATTGAGATCACAACTTACAGGTAATTGAAAAAAAACAACCTGAAAACTACTTCAGTGCTGTGTGTGTGTGAATGAACATTAATAGATTTTGTAATTTTGTTATTTTCCTTTGCAGAAAATTGATTGAGGGAGAGGACCTGCGGCTTTCTGGCATGGTGCGAACTTTGTCTCTCACCAGCTGTAGCACGACTACCATTGGTGCTGGGATGAGCATCGGCGGAGGAGGCATGGGAAGTGCGGGTGGAATGGGTGGTGGACTAATAGGTCGTGGTGGTGGAGATGTTGGAGACATGGGCAGTGGAGTAGGAATGGGAGGGGGCATGGATACGTCAGGCATGGGAACAGGTCCAGGAACTGGAAGTCTAGGTGGAAGAACAGGTGCTGAAGGTACCAGTGGTAAAAAGGGTCCTGCTGGTAGAGCACCTGGGGCAGACCTGACTGGTAGTCATGGATTGGGAGCTGGGGTTGTAGGTGGACGTATTGGAGCCAGTGGTGGGGTTGTGAGCAATGGCAGTGGAGGAATGGGTACTGTAGGAACAAGTGGTGCTGGCATTGGAGGTTTGGGCACCAGTGCTGGAGGTGTGGGAAACTTGGGATTCGGTGCTGGAGGCAAGGATGACAGCAGTATAGGTGGGACTGGAATGGGCGGAGGTGGTCAAACTGGAGGTTCAGGTGGCATGGGTGGAACCAGCACTGGGTTTGGCAGAGGAAATGGTGGTGCAGTTGAAGGAAAGAGTGGTGGAATTGATGGAGGAATAAGTATAGATGGTAGTAAAGGCCGTGGAATGGGTCCAGCTGGAATGGGTGGTGGAGTTGGAGGCAGTGGAGGAAATAGGGGTGTGAGTAGTGATGATGCTGCTCTGTCAGGTGCTGGTGGAATGGTGAAGACAGGAGGAGGAAAGGGTGATATGAGTGGCACCGGGGCTGCGTATGGGTCAGATGGATATGATAACACTGATGCCTATGCAGAGCAGGCTGTGGAGCTGACGGAGAGGAGGACGGTGCTCATTAGGTAAAGGTACCATCAGGTATTTTTTCTGTTCTTTCAAAGCAGGACTAGCACTCAAACTTAGAAAGCACAGACAAACACTGCCCCCCCCCTATTAAGAAGCAATGACTTTAGCTAATAGAATCGGGGTCTGGTTTAACAGGCTTGTTTTGGTCACTTTGGTTCTTTTTCCTCTACAGAACAGTCAAAAATGAGGATAATGTGCTAGAGATGGACCACCAAGAACAGACCTACACTATCACCGGAGCGGCCGATGACTCTGACAATGAGTGAGCAACACAAATTCCCAAGCGACCTCCTCTTACCCTTAAACTGCCACGCCCCTCTGAGCTTTGCACTGACCAAACCCCGTGTCTGGACACTGACCTTTGCCCTGTTGCCCTGGACAAGAAGACCATGACTGACCCTTTGCTTCAACTCGGAGGTTTAAATATGCCTCACTAGACAACTCAACATATTCTCTCAACTTTTGTGTGCCTTGCACCCCCCCCCCTTTTTTTTCTACTTGCTGCAAATAAAGCTATCAGCATTGAATTACCTTGTCTTTCTTTTATTTCATGACTTTTTGAGGAGTTTATTTGTAGCCAAAGAATGTCATCCAGCAATAATTCAGTGCTGGTTAAACAAAAAAATGCTACTTAGACTCATGGCTTTGGCGTGAAATGATGAAGAGTGAAAAAGGGAAAAGGAAGTCATGAAACAACAGCAAAACAGAGGGGGTGGGGGGATAGAGTCACCTGAGGGTCGAGACAGTTGCCCTGACACTTTCTGGAGGGCTGAGGAATCCATCAGTCAAAGGCGGTCCTGCAGCAGAGTGACGGCACACAGCCGTTTCCTGTCCTCATTCCATCCACATCCACACCTTTTCCTCCTGCTGCTGATTGGGAGAGATTGGATGTGGCCAGCAGATGCCAAACACGCTCAGTGTCCTGCTCAGGGGCAGAGAGTGGAGACATGAAACACACCAATACTCAGACAGAAGCTGCAACAAAGACAGGAGCAGAACCAGTGCTCCAGTGCTGTCATGGCAGCAATAACATTACTCTGCTATTATTATTATAATTTGGCAAATCTCAGGAAATCTAACAAATAAATAAATAAATAAAATCCTTAAATTCTGGATGGATGGGAACAGTGAAAGGCTTCCTGATTCAATAAATGGGCTACAGTGGAACTTTCAACTGTTTTATTTTGGTTGAAGAGTTTTGATAATGTTTGTTGCTTTGCATGCATTTTCAATGCAATTTTAACAACTTTTAGACCGGATATTACTCTGTAGACAATTTTCCCCCCAGGGAAATAAGAAAATGAGCAGCCATAAAAAAAAGCAGCATACATTTAGGATATATATATCTGAGTTAGGTAAAAGAGCAATAAAAAAAGCAATAGAAAAAAAGAAAGAAAAACAAGCAGAATGAAATAAAACCAAGGAACTCTAACCTGGCATGGTCCTGCATTTTCAGTAAATGTAACCCCCCTATTTTTGAAATAGAAATAATTTGTCTGAATGTTATGCAGAGACTTAAAATTAAAATAACATAATTTCCACGAGCTCAACCCACCCAAACCGCGTGACCGACCATATTAGCACATTAGCCTACTTACCCTTACAGCGAATTAATGATTGTGCGTTAAAGGGCTTATAACAGACACACAACTGCGATTAGGTTAAAGTTCAGAGGATTAAACTGGATGGAATTTATTATTGATAACCTCTAAATAAAAGCAGAAGTGTGACTGTGTGTGTTTGTGTGTGTGTGTGTACGCGCGCGCACACACACACACACGTGCGGCTATGTGTGTGTGTGTGTGTTTTATGCGGAGCTCTCCATGGTGCTTCTGAGAAAGCTCACTGGAAAAAGCGAGTTTATTTTTATTCAAATAAATAAATAACTAAATGTTATGAATTTCATACGTTTCATTTCATACAATGACATAGCAAAATGCGCTCCTTTAAAATACAAAGTCTCAAATGAGAAAAACTGTCACATTTTTAAAAATGGCACATTATTGGTATTACTGTTATTGGTTATATTTATCATTACTGGCACTTTCCTACTGCAAGATGGCTGGAGGAAAAAAAGACAAAAATTAGTTTAAAAAACCCTACTCGTCTCAAAGAGCTATTAAATTATTGACCTTCTTGTTGAGATAATAACCATCATATTCAACCATCCAGGCAAGTCAAGGTATCGTGTTTTTAAGCGTGCTCTTTGCCTCTATCGTTGTTTGTCTCACATTTTGAGCTCGCAGAAACAACCCGCGTTGCCAAGCGGGTCACTAACCTTCGTCCTGTGAGAAAAATGCAGTTTTGCTCAGGGCCGAGGGAAAGCGCTCCTTAGATTCATCGAGAAGGGCAAAAGTTGTGACTTTCTTTGAAGCCACTGATTTTCTGTCACTTTAGTGCATATGCTTTGGGTGGCTAAATCCCAATTAGGGTCGGCTGACACGCTGCTCTATTCACGGGCGACCCTGCCTGCATACATTTGCCTAGGAATGAACTCCTCAAATAGATCTCCTGCTAAATGCGCCGGACAGCAGAGAGAATCGGCCTGAGTGACACTTTCTTTCTGAAGCGCTCGAGTGAGAAAAGGTATGAATTTATAAGGTACACCGAAACATATCAATTCACGGAACTTCACGCGCCTTTATCCGCGGCTTCTCACGCGAGACAAAGTGAGTTTAAGTCAGGGAAATGTGGCCTAAAAAAAAAAAACTGTTGAGACTTTGAATACCAAAGCGTTGCAGCCCACTTTTGAGGGGGAATGAGAGAGGGCATTTTTGAATGAAATCACGCATGAACAACGTTGAATCGGCTGCCATTTATTCGGCTCCTCTCTAATGCGATTTTGAATATTAGTCTGGCTTAAAATCCCAATCATGTCATCTGGTGGGAGTCCCATACAAGCATAATTACTATTCAAACGCGTCTCAAATGTCCCACCCGCATCAAGGCAGCTGGTCGGCTCATGGTGCAGCTTGCATCTTTCCCCAGGTTTCTCAGAATAGTGAAACACCTTGAAGATGACCGGGAAGGTGCTTATACTAAAGCAAATAAAAGCACGAAGAAGATGAACGGCCCTGCCTGAAGCATTTTTCTGTGAGAGCAGGCAAGAATCTGAAAGGAATAATAATGATTGTTTTGTTGAGTGGCATTCAGAGGGGCCAGAAAGCCATGCGCATGAGGATTTAAGTTTTCTTTCTTTCTTTCTTTCTTTCTTTCTTTCTTTCTTTCTTTCTTTCTTTCTTTCTTTCGTTCTTCTTTTTTTTTCTTCTTTGCATTAAAATTTAAGCGTGACCGACTGAATGCGAGAGGTGGGCTACACAAGAGGTGCAGGCTTACATGTGGAAAAAATAAATGGATTAAGAGGAAAACAAAGTCATTTCTAAAACGTGGGAATCTGTGAGAAATAGGCCACATTGCTAAGTGGGACAATGATTGCGCTCCCCCTGAATAGACCCAAAGAAAGTTTATGGGTCGACATAAAAAATGTGTTTTCTTCTGCACTCAGAGGGGTCTTCAATGGTTAGGCCATTGAAACCAGTCCAGGAGAGGTGGTGGTGAACCCTTGGCACCCCTGAAGTATAGTCAGAGCGCCTGAATGGAGATCCCTGGTGGGGCATTGCTCTCTGTATTTACCGCATTGCTTTGCAGACAGGTTGTTCCTCTATATTCATAGATCACTAATGGCCAACCAGTTAAATCAGAGAGAGCCCCACCGTTTAGACAGTTTAAATCCAAAAAAAAAAAAAAAAGGCTGGCAAGAGG
Source organism: Pterophyllum scalare (assembly GCA_024447675.2). NCBI lineage: Eukaryota > Metazoa > Chordata > Actinopteri > Cichliformes > Cichlidae > Pterophyllum > Pterophyllum scalare. The sequence goes on along the minus strand of JAMQGT020015320.1, from coordinate 50,632 downwards.
CGGGCAAAACCGGCCATAAAAAACGACTCCCTCCTCTTCCGAGCTCTGATTCTTCTTAGGTCGTTATTTAAGTTCATTAAAGAGACGGGGGGTTCATTAAAGAGAAAGCGCACTTGCGGAATCCGCAATATTGTCCCAGAATAAAGACCCAACCATGTAATTAATGTTTTTCTTAAAATTAAAAAAAAAATAGAAAAATAGGAGAAGGCACAATAAGATCGCTCCAGCCATTTAATTTCATTTAATTTTCCATCCCATTTGCTTCCAACACTGCTGTCATTCTGACACCGAGGCTTTTGACTGCTCTTCAGGGCTTCAGAGCTCACAGCAGAGCGGGGATTCACCCCGGCGACTTTTCCGCTAACAGAAAGGAAACGTCTTCCCCTCTTTTTCTTTTTCCATTCACCCCACCTCCTCCTCAGAGAATAATTAATTTCACTGTGTAGAAGAGTGCGGCCCTTTAAAGCAGCGCAGGGGTGGATGGGAACCAGTCGCAAATGGCGAGGCGTTAATAAATAACTCCTCCGCACAGCCGGGCGCAAACATCGCGCCTATTGATGAGATTGTTCGCGTGTCGTTCAGGGCTGTGGAGGAGCGCGGGGAGGTGGGGGTCGGGGGAACAGTACCTGAAGTGTTTTTGAAGGGAAAACTGATGTAAAATACGCTAATGAAGTAATGCAGTGATTTGAAATGAATGTTATATCTGTTGTTGGTTTTTGGGGTGTCTCATTTCTCTTTTTCTTTTTTTAAAAAAGTCTTTCTTTACTCAAATAATAATTCCCAGATAGTTTTAATACAAAAAGTTTTACATTAATTGTGTGTGTGTGTGTGTGTGTGTGTGTGTGTGTGTGTGTGTGTGTGTGTGTATGAAAGAGAGATACAGAGGTGAGCAGATCAGAGGTCAGCTTGTTCATGGTCTGGACTGATCACCCACAGGTTTTGTTGTTCAACGTTTAGATTCATAACCAGCACCAAAAACATTTGAAACTCTAAACAACCTGCTGGACAGACCCTCATCATAAGGAAGTCATTCTAAGTTTGAGACACTGTGTTCTCCAAATATGCGGGTTTTTGGAGGAATCGCGTGAACTGAAGTAACATGTATGCTATCAAGTCAAGAAAGACACACTTACAAAAACAACTGTTTTGAAAAGAATATTGCATTTGACTAAAATGTATTACATTTTCACACTCATATTACGTCGCTATATCAGGGCTGCTTGTCTGAGCTCGTGAAAAGTTTTAGTTTAAATTTTTTTTAAAATTTCTCATCTAATCAATGAACCATTTAATTGATATGTTAGTCCAGCCACACAAAGCAGCTAGTTGAATCACCTTGACTCTATCATTTCTATATCTAACTTTTTAATCATAAAGATAAAGTGAATATATTAAATGAAATACTGAAATTTTTTTCTTTTCTTTTCTTAATAATAATAATATGTATGTGTTTATTTCTTTAATAAAGTACAAACAATGTACAATATTTTCAATTTAAATGATTGTTATTAATGATATAATTATATTTTAAATATTTATTCATAAATATATTGTACAATAATTCTATTATCTTCGTGTCCTTGTGCAGCCACACAGAAAACAAAAAAATCCTGTGTTGCATCTTGAGAAAACAAACAAAGTGTAAGCGTTGTGAAGATGATGATGATGGCTGTTTCTTTCTCTCTCCTCCTGCTGGTGGTTCTCCCTTTTCAGTACCTGCCTGATCTCAACCCGGCACACGCCGAGAGTCAATAGAAGTTAACAAGTCCTCTAAACTTTCCTGCGCCTTTTGTTAATCTAAGAACACAAAGGAGGAGGCAGAATAAAGCCCTTTGAAGTATGCAAAGCCCAAAGAATGCCAGCCAAGTAGATTTAAAGTAGCCACTGATTTCCAAAAACCTGCCCTGAAAGGAAAGAATGGAAAAGGGTGAGGATTTATGGAGAAATTATACAGTGGATTTGTCAGTTAAAATATCGGAACTGTCTGGAGGACAAAGCCACATGCTGAGGATTAATGGCCGCTCTGGACCTTTGATTCTGCACCCTCTTTTCTCTGGCCTTGACAAATTGGATTTCGGGGATGGGAAGGTCGCCTGGCCCTTTGTGTCTCTTGACCGTTTTGGAGCAATTCATTATACGGCGGGGTGAGGGAAAGTCTCCATGTGACCAGGCCGGCCCGTTTTCTCTCTACACAGCTGCTGGGAGAGCCCAACTCTCTCACACCTCACTCACTTCCACACAGTCACTGCTGCTGCAAACTCAGGACCGCTCCCCCCCCCCCCCCCTCCTACCTTACAGCACAGCATCACCTCTCTGCAGCCCCCCCCCCCCCACAAACACACACATACACACACACACACCCCACCTCACACACTTGCATCCTCAGATACAGGGATGCGTGGCTGGGGGTGGGGGGAAACTTACTCTGTTCCATCACTAGAAAAGCCGGAGAGCATAACGCCACCGCGTCACTTTGAGGGCGGACATCGGCCTGTCCTCATCCTCTCCTCCTCTCTCTTCCTCCTTCCCTGCGCGCACTCCATACTCGGTCTCCATCTGTCTTCATGGTTCTGATCTCACCCCACACCATGCAAGCCACCCGGGCGTCCACCACCGTCAGTGTGTTTGCGGACTGCAGCATCCCGGCCGGGCTCCGGATTGGACCGGTACCGGGCATCTTCAAACTCGGGAAGTACGTGTCGGACCGTAAGGAAATAGGGCCAAAGAAAAAGGTAAGTTGAAAGCATTGAAACGGAAACAGAAAAGTAATTATTTAAAAATAAATAAATAAATAAATAATAATAATAATGATAATAATAATTTGGAGAAACTTATAGGTTTGATTTTATGGTTTTGACATCAAAAAGTGTTTTATTTATAAAAATTGGAAAATTAAAAATTTGAAACGTGCCAGATTTATTTTATAAGCCTGCCTCTATTCACGATCAGTTTAGTTATTCTAAGTTTGTGTCAGAACAACTTTATCATCCCGCGGGTTTTATATTCATTAAAGCCATTTTACCATATTTACATAGCATATTTAAGGCGTGGTTCAAAAATATATTATGCGATCTTTTTAAACACAAGCAAATCTAATGATACTGGAAATGAGCGGTATTTTTAAATCTGTACTGTCAAACTCCATCGGGCCTTGAGTTAGGCTATTAATTGGTTTGGCCTGTCAAGTTGGAAATAATTGAGCTCCATTAGCGGCCGACTTGTCAGTCTGTGCTTCTACTTAACCGGCCTAATGGGCGACCCGGGTCTGCAGTGCGGGATTTCATCCTCACATTTCTCTGCCTGGCGGGCCTGTTATTCCGATGAGCCGTTTAAATTTAATGTAATCCGGCCACAGAAAGATGCCACTGAGGCCGGAACTTAAGCCTGGGGCTGAGAAAGAAAATACCCCAAAATATATCAGCAATTAAATTAAATAAATAAATACAACGAAATAAAAAATAATTATTTCGATTTAAAGCAGCATGGGGGTAAATTATGTATTTAAAGTCCAACCTTTTTAAATAAAATCCTTCAGACATGAGGTATGAAAAAGAATCACTTGTTTTTTGCGCGCACAGGAGTGAAGAGTTTGAGCATCTTTAACTGCGCCCTGTTATTGTTGAAGCTGTCAGCGGTTGTGATTGATGTGTCTAAATGCGTGGCCCCGGGCTGCCGGCGATCATCAGGTGCAATCTCCGTGTCAAATGTCACGCTTCGATCTTTAATGTCCTTGAACAGTTTAGAAACGCTCTGACACTCCTCAAATTCGTTTCCCATATCAACTCAATTAGGCCCGTGTGTCATTCTCTTTAATGAATCATCAGCAGAGCGGAAAAAGACGCGTTAAGCGCGTTTAAGTAATATTGTCCGCCACTCACTTCAGGTAGCACAACTTGAAGATTGTCGTTTGTCATAATTTCGTTTACCACATTAGAAACGAACAAATAATTCTATGTAAAAAAAAACAAAAAACAAAAAAACCCCGTGGAGACTAAAACTGAAAAACGGCATTCTTTAAAGAAGGCAGTCGGTTTTCGTTTAATTATGCTCGTTTTTGATTGTCAGAAATGGCCCTTAGTGTTCATATTTGTCTTCCTTCACATCCTCATATTTCTTTTTTTTTTTTTTCTGGCTCAGATCCGTTTGGTTAGGGGGGAGTTCGTAGATGAGTCAGGATGTCCAGTGCCAGACTGGATCGGATTCATCCGCGCCGCCAGAAACAACCAAGAGCAAAATCTGGAGGCTGTGTCGGACTTGCCTGGCGGACAGGTGAATATTTGAACCCCACTGCATCACACTTAACGCCCTAGTGAATTTTCTCAGTGGCGGCAAATTCCTTTTCATCCCCTGTATTTGGACTCATAAGTTAACACTACTTCTTTCTTTCTTTCTTTCTTTCTTTCTTTCTTTCTTTCTTTCTTTTCTTTTTTTTTTTGTTGAGATTTTCTACCGCGTGCTGAGAGAAATCCCAGCAGGAGAGGAGCTCAGCGTCTGGTACTCCAACGCTCTGGCCCAGTGGTACGACATCCCCACCACGGCCACTCCCACGCACGACGAGAAAGGTAAATGAAACTGTAAATAATGGTGCTAATAATGGGGACAATTTTCAATGCAGGTTTTGCAATAATAATAATAATAATAATAAATGGTTAGAAAAATGTTAAATAATTTTTAATTTAGTTTTTTCCTCCTGAGGATGCGTGCGTCATTTTGAAGGTGACAAACTGTGGCCATGCCCTCCGACTTACAGATTTGACAAATCGACATGTTGAGGGTTTTATCACCGCACAGTTAAATGACTGCCAATACCCATAATGTGACTGCTTTATCGCTTAGAGATGGAAATCAATTGGGTGTTTTTTCCCCCTGCATGCGTATTATTTATTCATTTGTAACGCATTCTTCATTTTGCGCGTAAAATAAAATATTGTGGTCAGGAAATCAAGTGAAGATAATATTCTGGGGTAAAAATTTATCTGAAGAGGTGAAAATTGGATTTTAGGCCGGAAACAGCTATATTTAGGAAGGTGTTTAAGCATTAAAAACAAGCTGTTGTGGGTGGATGGAGTCCATACTGTGGAAAATAGGTCTTAAGGAAAATACAGATCTATTTTTTGGATAAAAATGGCACTCCATTGGCTGAGAAAAATCATGAAATACAGAGGACAAGCGGAGCTCAGTCTGTGAAAGATAGTTTTTCCTATCAGCTACTGACTTCTCGTTTGGTTAAGTTTTTTCATCAGCCGATCTTTAAATTTTTAATCGGTTAGTGTGAACTATTAGGCGCAAATTTAGCGTTTACGCGTGGGGATTAGCGCTTAATCTTGATAAAAACAAACAAAAACAAAACAAAACAACAGCAGCTCAGCAGGAATTAATCCGTTCAAAAAAGATTACCAGCAGATACAACACTGGAAATTCCTTCGACAGACGATCATTTCAGCTTCTACATTTTATTTCGAGTTGGAAGGACCTCTTCAATGCTTTCTAAAAGCACAAAAGCGATGCTTGAAGTGATATCAAAGTTGATTCGAGATTTTTATTATTTTTTTTATTACTTTTTAAAGCTCTTAACTGTGACAAAGTAATTCTTGAAACAGGGAATAAAAAGGCAATTGAAAGCAGAAATTGACGAGCCTCGGAAACCAAAGAAAAAGAAGAGGCTGGAGGTTAACAAATGTCATCGCGTCATTAATATTCATGCATTCAAAAGCAAATAAATTCAAAAACAAGTGCTTCACGGTAAATTAGGTGGGTGCGTTAAGGTATTGTGGGCTAATGAATGCTAACTTTTATGTGGGGTGTATATTGCCATGATTCTCCGGCCCAGCACACCGTGTGCGCCTCCTGGACATACGCTCTCTTCCATTATGAGGCGTCAACAGATGGGCCGCCGCCATTGTTTCTGGAGACTTGCGATTTCAAGCAACAGCTGCTGTCACTTCCACGGGAAAGAGCACAGAGAGGGAAAGTCCCGCATTCAATGCATCGTTTTCTGAGCGCCAGATTGGGCAGGGCATTTGCCCTTTTGATGCTGATCATAAACAATGGCCCGTATAAGGATTACAAAATCATTACATCTATATTAGGCCTAACCCCTGAGTGCTCGACTGGGGGTCATTAAGATGGCTCCATGTGTCTATTAACATTTGGCACCAGATCTTAGAAACCGGATCATATCCATTAGACTTGAATTGAAATTTCAAGTGTTGTGCAGCAGTGACTGACTAATCTTAACCCCAAACCTATCCATTTAAATGTGTATTTTTATGAATTTCTATCTTTTCGGCCATTGCTTCTTATGATTGTTTGGCTCTGTATGTGTGTGTGTGTGTGTGTGTGTGTATGTGTGTGTGTGTGTGTGTGTGTGTGTGTGTGTGTGTGTGTGTGTGTGTTGAGGGTGGGAGTTTACATGTACAGGTCTTTTTTTCTATAGCTGCTGTTGGCATTTTACGCACGGGCCTGCAGAATGAGTAAGCTCTAGGCCGTGTTCTGGGATTTAATTATTAATCATCCTCATTAATTTCACTATTATCGTCATGTCTGTTGTCTCTGTAGGTGAGGAGCGTTACATCTGCTGGTACTGTTGGAGGATATTCAAATACCCGAACACACTCAAGGCCCACGTTCACTTCCATTGCGCACTGAGCAACGGGCGGGGATTTGTGAGCAGCGAACAGGCCAGAGGCACAGAGACCTTCAGCAGATCACCGAAATCTGGAGACATCCCCAACAACTCCGCCTCTCCGAGGAGCGGTCACAGTAACTCCTCCATCTCAGACTCTGGCCGGCGGGCGGTCTCCTCGTCACCGTTTTTAAACAAAACAGGACAGTCAAAGAAAAGCAGCACCGAGGAGCAGGACAGGGCCCTCGACATGAGCGTTACCTCAGCCAGAAACCAGGGGCATCTCCTCAGCCTGGGCGCCACCACTTCAATGCTAAGCAGCATGGGCTTCCATCCCGGTGTGCGCTCAGCTTTTAAACCAACTGGTGTCTCCAAAGTACCGGGAGGTGAGGGCTCCAGAGAGGAGGCCAACGGGAAGATGAGCGGTATGGGATTCAGCAAACTCATTGGGAACATGAAACCAATCCGCAACGTGGGCGAGGGTCTAAACGGAGGAGGGAGCCACCCTCCCAAGTGCTCACCTGCAATTATGGACTCCACATCTCCGATGGTACCGTGCACAAACGCAATTCGGGGTTTCCCGTTGCTGTCTCACATGGAGGAGACCTCAGCTTTTAAACACGTAGAAAGCCGTTTACACTCCGGCCTCTCCCCGTCCCGTTACCCCCAAATGCCCCCGGGACTCCATTTTGAAAGATTCTCTCTCCCTCACTTTGACGGTGTCAAGACTTACGGTGGAGACTGTAACATCCCCCTGATGCCATTTACTGTCTATAACGGGGAGCTTTTATACAGCTCACCTTATTATCCGCTGAAATTCCACTTCAGCAACCTCCTCAAGTACCCAGAATCTGTGTCATACTTTGGTGCACCCTCGCTGAGCCACGACCTGGGTTCAATCACAAACATTGACCGGGAGATCGCCATGCACACACAACAGCTGTCTGAAATCGCAGCAGAGAAGAACCGGACAAGGCTGGATTCCATCCCCGCCGGAAGCGCCAGCAACACCACCTCTGGCAAACCCAAAAAGGGACACCTGTGTCTTTACTGCGGCAAGCTGTACTCCAGGAAATACGGCCTGAAAATCCACATGAGGACTCACACAGGTTACAAGCCCCTCAAGTGCAAGGTGTGCTTCAGGCCCTTCGGAGACCCCAGCAACCTGAACAAACACATCCGACTCCACGCGGAGGGAAACACACCCTACAGGTGCGACTTCTGTGGAAAGGTGCTGGTGCGGAGGCGGGATCTGGAGAGGCACGTCAAGTCCAGACACCCCGGACAGACCATCAAAAAACTGGACGAAAAACCGAGCGGCCTGTTTGAGGACGCGGAGCAAAAGAGCGACAATGACAGCGACGTGGACGTGTGCTTCACCGATGACCAGAGCGACCAGGAGTCGAGCAAAAACAATGACTGAGATGCTTTCACGGCGACATAAAGACTGGCATTGTCTTTAAATATTGTACACAGGAACATATGTCATTTAGTCTTGTATGAAGTCTTGCATTTTTACATTGGAAGGCGTGCGAACCACAAACATAATGAAAATGTGTTTCTGGCCTCTAAGTAAAGTTATTCAGGACATATTTAGTTAGGCAGGTAGGCTACAATATTCAGTGCTCTCCACAAGGACACGTTTCCCCGCTGCTTCAAACCCCCGAAAAAGTCTTTGAAAAAAAAGAAAGAAAAGCAAACTGTGATCTGCGTTTTTACCACGCGCACCAAACCACAATAAAAGTGAACGATAAAACTTGACATTTCATATTTTATTTTAATGCGAATCATCGTAATTGTTTCCACATTCCTTTTGATGCCGGCGAAAACAAATCTGCCAGCGTTTCAAAAATACTGACACATCAACAAAACCATGAAGGCAGCAGCGCACTAAAGAAGAACAACGATCCAACCTCAAGTTACATTCTCAGTCACAAAAAAAAGGGGAAAAAAAGACAAGAAAAACAAAAGCTGACAAGACTGAATGTGGCACTAAAACACGTCTTCTCGATCTGGTTTGCAGTGTAAAAACAAATAACAAGACTATCTTTTGTAATATGTCCCCATAACGATTTCCCACGTTTGGATCAGGTACTTAACTAAAGGCCCATCGAAAAAGAAAAGAAAAGAAAAAAGAACACTATATTCAGTTAGACGGGATATGGACACATTATAGAAAATTGGAACATGATTCTTCTATTTTTTTTAATTTTGTACTGTGAATAAGACCTCCACACTCCCTCTAAACTGTCAATTGCACTTTAAAAACAGTAATGGGCATTACGTCTCCATGAAACGGCTGCAAAAACTATTATTGTAGCTGCTGATTATTGATTGATCATTGTATCCCCCCTACCCACCCACCCCTACACACACACACACACACACACACACACACACACAGTTCTTAAATTTGCACTTTCTTGCCGAGGCGTGCTGTTCTCACAGAGGCACCCAACAGCGCCCAGTTTATTTAAGGAATTACGTCTAGATAAAGAATATGTATTGACTGCAATTATAGCCTATGTACAGAAGTTGTAAAATATGATATTTCAAATTTCAGTGGAGAAGTGATGTATACGTTTTTTTTAAAGTGATATTGTCCGTGAGGACAGTGTTTTACTCCTGTCATTAAGTCGTTTTGCTTTTTAAATAAATTAAATTTAAAACTTAAAAAAAAGAAGCTGTTTGTGTGTTTTTATATATCCTCTGACACGATCGGTAAAACTGATACGTAGTAATACACATCTTTTGATTTATTAATCTTTTTTATTTTAGTTACTTAGCTGTTGGAGGCGTTCAAACTCGGTGTAAATTCCGCTGCAGATGCTCAGTGATTCAGTCGGCCCTGTTGCCGTTAAAACAACGTTAATGTGTGAGGAAGCGCGGACAAAAATCCAGGACAGGAAGTCATGTTCTTTCCTTCGTTTCCAGCTTTGAAAAAAAAGATAACAGAAGCGAGAGCGCTAACCATCTTTTTAGTGGTTAAGCTCTATTAAACCCAGCTTAGCTGGAGGATATATTTAAAGATGTCTCCTGCTTGTGTTAGAAGAAAATATGTTTAAGATAGAGGCAGGGTAACCAGATCGCAAAATAGTCTTACTGCTGTAAGTAAAGGTATGCAAGAAATGTTTGCAATTAAAATAGCAAAATACCCGTCCTTGCACTTGTCACACTGTTACATATTATATTAGCAGATCATTAAAGCGGATACATTCACGTGTAAGCAGCATTTTATTCGTTTGGGTCCTTTGAGAAATGCATCATTTTGTGTCGGCTACACAATACATAAATATTCTAAAATAGTTGTCGTATAAAACAGTGCAGGCCACAACATTTAAGTGAAAATAAAATGCAGCAAAATTAATTAAACATAAAATAGGATTTTGATTTTTTATGCTTTTTTATGCTATTTTTAATTTTTTTTAAAGCTAAACTGAGCTCAAAGGTCGTCTGCAACTCACAAGAACTTCTACGTGCTTTGGTTACTGAGAAATGTGAAATCAGAGAGTGGGTGATGGTATACTGAAAGCCACCTTCTATTTGGACGTGGCCGACTCGACTCGGGTTTTTATCCGCGATTCCACCCACCAGCCAAATCTATCTGCACTTCAGAGATGTCCACAGCCATTTTTGAGACTTGCACTGATGTTGTATCCTGGCCAAATCTAAAATCTTATGGTGGTGCGGCCGTTTTCTTTTTTTGAATGGGTCAGTGTGTTTAAAAATGTGTCATGATCTTACAAATCCGAATTAACTCACTCCTCACTTCCTCCTGCTAGTTCTAAATATGCACCATTGATTGGAGTGCATCCCATCATTTGTGTCTAAAGGATTGCACTGGGGCTGGAACATATCCCAGCTGACAATGAACAAGTTGCCAATCCATCACAGGTCTAGCACACAGAGACAGCCACACACTTCCTATATTCACACCTGTAGCCAATTTTAAATAAATCCAGTGCGTGTCTTTGCACACACCGCAGTACACAGGAAAACACGCAGACGCCAAATAAATGAATGGCTATTAGCAATAAAGAGACTAAACGAAAGCACGTTTCATTAATAAGACATCAAGAAAATAAAATTAATTTAATTGTGAGGTGTGTCGTGTCCTGTTGACACGAGAAAACAGCTTAATGTCACTCAGGTTCTACAGAATCTCAACTCACCAGCTCAGTACGAGGACTGTTTTAACCCTGTTTGGTTTGGACAGGATATTAAGGTGCAACTAATACTTGCTGTTCTTTAGGCTACTTTAATTGCAATAATATAATAATAATATCGGCATCCATCCATCCATCCATCCGTCCATCCATCCATCCATCCATCCATCCATCCATTTTCTACTGCTTAAGCCAGCTGAGAGATGTAACCCTAGCTCAACCTGGAGTCTGCCCCTGGGTCCTCCTCACCTAGGAGGCGCCCAGGAGGGATCCTGGTCAGGTGCTGAACCCCCTCAACTGGCTCCTTTCCTTGTGGAGGATTAGCGGCTCTACTCCGAGCCCCTCACCTTAACTCTAAGGGAGAGCCCCGCCACCCTTCGGAGGAAGCTCGTTTCGGCCGCCTTTATGCGCGCTCTCATTCACTGGCCACAGCCATAGGTAAGGATAGGGAGGTAGATCGACCAGTTAATCAACAGTTTCGCATTCACGCTCAGCTCTCTCTTCACAACAAGAGACCGATAAAAACATCTGTGCACTGCAGATGCTGCACCAATCCGTGTGCCGGTGTCCCGCTCCTCAATCCCCTCACGCATGAATAAAACGCCATGATCGAAATGTAGTACAAGAATGCTAAATGTGAGAATACGCTCATGAATTAGCAGTCCAAAAATACCAGATCTAGTCAGTGTTAGTAAAATTCCTTGAAAAGCCCGAGTAATTACAAGAAATATTTTATTTATTAATAACGTTACTCCTTGCTAAAAGCAAAAGAAGCTGTTATTTTATTTTTCTATCCAGCAGAGCTCAGTCTGCCTGTAAATAACTCCCTTTACAAACCTCACAGAGAGTAGTAAACTCAAGAAAAAGCAAATGAAGCATTTTCGGTTAACAAGCAGCCTGGTTCCTGTTCATCTGTGAAGGTAATGTGAAGTGCTCTGAGCTTCGTGCAAAACAATTTAACACAAGGCAACGTCAGAAATTAAAACAGCTCAGAAAAATATCTAAATATAATAACTTTGGAGACATTTTTCTGTTCTTCGGTCCTTGTGTCAGACAAGTTCTAACCCTTAAAAACAGTGATATAATTGAGCATAACAGAGCACTAACTGTCATGTAATAACTGGATGTCAAAATGCTATCCCTTACAGCACACATTGCCGAAAATGTAATGTCACTTACTGCAACACATTCCTACTGCATGCAGGAATGCATGTGCACAAATTATCAGAAGTTTTGCACTAGATTGCTGCTGGGCAGTGTGTGGACCACTTAATGACAATCTTCAAAGCAAGCCAAGCACACTGTACCTAACATCTCTGGCCACTTTTGCTTCTTTTGTGGCAAAAGTGTGCTCTTTGAGAAAGAAATTGGCCCATCTTGCACTACACAATGAGTACTTACTACTGTGTAACAAGCTGGACAGAAATGTGACATGCTCGTACTTCATATCGGCGAGTACTACTCCAAACCAAGCACCTTCTGTTATGCTTTAATGGATATGAGTGAAAGCTGTGACTCTTTCTCATCCACCTAATAACTGCCCAAAGTGGAGCTGTGCTGGGTGTCTGAAGATTTTTCCATTAGTGAGGGTGAAATGGATGGTGGGGTTGAGTGTGAGTCAGGTCCCTGTGATGGTAAAAATACAACTGAGCAACAAAGCAAAGCTTTTGATTTGCTGGTTGATCTTTGTTCACCTACTGGTCACAAGCTTTGGATAGTGGCAGAAAGAATTCTATTGCACACACAAGGGATCAAATTAGATTTTTTTTTGAAGGGGAAGGTGAATCGCTTCTCCTAACGGGAGTTCAGTGATTGCATACCAAAGCTGCCTTGGCTGCAATGTGTTGTCTTTAAAATAAAGACATGGCGCTGTGCAGTTGACTTTATTTTTGATGCAGTTGCCTTCTTTGTGCCTTCGATGAAATTTACTTTTATATACAGAGTTTAGGAGAAGTAGAACAACGGGGTGCTGTAAGGCACATGAAGCCATTCAGCAGAATGTATACCAAACACGCAATCTCATTATATTTAGCCACAAACGCACACCATGACCCACAGGAATTATTGTAATTAACAACAAAGGGTTTTCACACTCAGCAGGGCTGTGTCTTTGGAGGATCAGAGCTGACTGTCCCCTTTATGTGCCTGCTCTCTTGTGCTCACTGTACCCCATATTATATTCTCTCCTCTGTTTAGGCCTACAATACTCAGGACTCATCCCTGTGGGCCCCCTCATAAGTCTGGAGTAGATCCAGACACTTTTTGCCATCACCCCCCCCCTTCACTCTCTCACACCCTGCCCACTCACCCCCTCCCACCAGCGTTTTCAATCAATTAGTGCCGTTCATTAGTGGGAACACTGAGGGGAAAAAGGAGTTTGCCTGAGAGAGTTTGACTCCCAGCCCAGAATTTGATCCAAACCTCGACTTCATTGGCAGACTAACCACCATGCCAGACAGACTTGTTTCCAGGCTACAGCTAAGCCTCTTCCAGAGCCTTGTGCAGGTATCCTTGATCACAGGAATCTTTTTCAACTGATCAACTGACTGACCAAGAGATGAGGTATAATAAAGCTAGTGGATGTTTCGGCTTTGTGTTGTTGATCTAAACTTCTAAACAGTGCATTAATAAGTTATACATACAATTTTTAACTAATGAATTTGAAGTAATCGAAAGGTCTTTAATCATTTCAAAGGAAATAGTCTTTTGTGGCAACCTGCAAAACATTCTTCCAATGCAAAAGGTTGAATGTAAAAGAAAAAAAAAACCTCAGTGTCAGTTATCGCCCAACACAAATTAAGGTTTTTGGCATGTGTACAGAAGCAAATAATTACAGCAATGACACAAAGGCTGAAGTCATGTAAGAAACAGGAATGAATAGTTGAATGAACTCTCTTGCATTGTTCAACAAACAACCACTGAAAGACCCCCCCCCCCGACCCCCTCCCAACCCCCCCAAAACTATAGTATACAGGTTAATAAAAAGCTAATAGTTTTTATATTTAATGGTTTTTTTAATGAAAAAAATTGAGGGCATGATCATCACCTGCGTTTGTATTTTCAAAATGAATGCAGCGTTTAAATAATTTTTAAAGGATAAGTGATAACACATGGCACACACAGCTGAAAGTTTCGTACTTTCATTTGTGCTTTTTCCTTACAGGAGCGACTAATTTAGTTTAACTTTTATTCAAGAGGTTCTGACAATCAGAAGGCCAAAGGACTGTTAACACAGTGCCATTGCAGATGGCAGGATGAAGGCCACCTATAAAGGCTAAAAATGACCGTTCACCCTGGCAACTAACAGGCCTGTCGGGATTTTGCTTGGGTATGTGAGACTGCTTGTATAAACCCACTTAAAATGAACTGATCAGAATTCCAAGATAGTTATGAAGAATTAAAAGTTATGAGACACCTGTATTGTGTTGCTGAGATATTCGCTGAAGTTTAGCATGCTACACCCTTGTCAGTCACGTTGAAGGACTGGCAGTCAGTGAACAGAACATTAGGTCGACTACTGGCTAGTGGATAGCTTGTGCTGTAGCAGAGTCTAAGTTGGGGTAAGAAATAAACAACAAGGATACCAGAATAATCCCTTCAGCACTCAGAGATCACACTGATACTAACTAAAACATGGACATTTTCTTGAAAGAACAATTCACTGTATGGTGTAACAACAAATAGCCATGCATATTTAGCTATACTACTACTGTGGTCCTAGAGACAACAGTGCCTGTCAGTCAGTCAGCCTCAGTTCTTAATGCAAATTGTCTCAATAACTGTTGCATTTATTGACACTTTTTACATTTTCATAATCCTCAGATGATGACTGGTCATCCCCTCATTTCCCCTCAACCATTCATTTAATTTTAGGTGAAAAGTCTCAAATATTTCATGGAATAAAATGAAACTGATACTGATGTTCCCCTCAGGAGGAACTGTAATATATTATATGATCATGTAATTTGTCAAAGGCCCATCATAAAGGTACAATTATCATTATTATTATTATTTTTTTTTTAGATATGTTTCTTCTGAATAGCTGCAAAGCTAATAACATGTTTTGTTTTGAAATATCAACACAAAACATCAACATGTGTGCTTACATGGTAAACTGTTGTGGCAAACAATGAATCCTCCCTGGAAACTGATAACACCTAATAATAAAAATAATAACAGTGAAAGAAAGAAAGCAATAATAAAGGAAGAAAAACAGAAATCAGACTCTTTTTCAGATTCACAATTTCAACAATTTTACGAAAAAAATTTGGCCTTTCCTCATATTTGGCGTTGCACACCTTAACAGGTTCAAATCACCTACAGATTGCTGAAGAGCCCTTTTTTTCTACTGGCAACAACAAAGTGAAGCTTAAAAAAATCTCAAGGCTCTCTCTATGGTTTGGAGAATAGTGAAGGCATTTTGGAAATTTTCTTTTCAAATCACAAGCATTTCTCATACAATTTTGTGTTTTTGTCCTTGATTTATGTGTTCGCTCACCCTGGTTGTTGTGTTCTTGCCATCCGTCATCATGCATCTTGAGACCAGCCGCTCTCACCTGTCCTGGCTTCCTGCCTGTTGGATCACCTTGGGCATGTTAAATCCTGAAAACAGCATGCAAAATGTTGCTACAGTGTAAGACCTGAACAACATGTAAACAGTTTGATGTTGTCAGATTTATATTGTCAAAGTGGAAAGTGCAGTGCTTTAAGGTGGCTCTATCAGGTGGTATCAGCCAAAAGGTTTGACCTAGCTAATCAGATTAAACCATTTGGCTGAGAGAATGCATCCTCATTTTAAAAAAAAAAAAAAAAAATTTTTTAATTGTAAGCAGAACATCTACAAAAAAGGATATACGATCATTTGTGTCTTTTGGACAATCCAGTCCAAATCATCATGTCCCATTGGACATTAAAGCACAAATCAGGGATGCATTCTTAAACATTAATGCAAAAGAGCATATATATATATATATAGTCCTCAGTTCCACTGAATAGATTCAATTTTTTTTTTACAGAAATGCAAATTAGATGGATAAAGCCAAGTAGCTCACATGAACACATATTTTGAGGACCTGTATAATGATTTTCAGGATAGGGCCTGCCTGTTACTGCAAAAAGAAACATACAAAAAAAATTGCAACAGAATTCCCTCCATCTCAGAGAGCTAGTGGTTTTCCATTGTATTTGGCAAAACAGCATACCAGTCATCTTGAGGTATCCCATTTTTCCTTAAGATAAAAATGACTCTAGTGACTTCCTACATGAGAAATAATTGCATATCTTGTGGTTTTAATATTATCATTTTTCAGAGTTGTAAGAAGACATGAATATTTTCATCATCAGTTCATCCTCGAAATTCCCAACATCTATATCTGTCTTGAGTCTTTCAAAGCAATGCTGCATTTCGAGGAATCTGTAAAAATCTTGCTGTTCAAAACCATATTCCTCCTTCAAAGTCTGAAATCCCTTAGTGCTCCCTTCTGTATCCAAGTACAATAAGCAGTGATACTTTTTTTTTTTTTGCCTTACCTTAGAATGTATCCTCAGTAATGGGTCACCACCCAAAATACAGAGCCTTTTTCCCCTTACATCTGGTTTTATTTGACCAGGTTTTGAAAAACTGGTTTCTGGGATGTCCACGTAAAGCCCAATACAATGGATTCACAATTACACAACTGAGCCCAGTTTGGAACTTTCAAATAAATGGAAAATCCAGATGAATACTGTTCACGATGAGGTAGGGAAGGCCTTTTATATTTAAAAGCTTTTTTTTTCAGTGTTTTAATAATCATGAATGAAATTCCATCACTTTCCAGTATACCGGGGTAGAAGCATGCATTCAGATCTATGCAATAAGTTTAGCTTTTGTGCAGTGCCATTGAACTTGTGGTGTCAAACATCTCCCAACATCATCATTACAGGATGCATGATCCAGGTGACATTTATAATGGACTCTTCTTTAAGGAGTTTAAAAATGTGGCCGTGGACATTTTAGGTTGGTGTAAAAAAAACACATCTATTGATTTTTTGACAGGAGGGCTGATCTGAGCCGCTGTTCTGCTCAGATTGAGGAAAGATAAATGGCCACTGAATGCGTGTAGTCTTGGGAAACCTACACAAATGGCATTCAAATCCAACTCTGGAATAGCAGCCATTTAACGAGTAAAAGAGAATCAATACTAAGAATAAAACCTGTGAGAAACTGGGTCAGAATCAGACATCAAAAAGCACCCTGGCCTTCAGGAACCACTGGTTAAAGCATATAACATCTTTCATTACAGAGTATTAGGAAATAGTTTTTTCTTCAGTGGCATTGATGTTTTTTCATTTTACTGAAGCACCTGCCTTTCCCACAAGCACAGACAAGGCGAAATACAGACAAACTAGCATAATGTGATGTTACTCTTTTGTTATTTCAAGGCCACGGCCCACGTTTTTGAATGTTCACCAATCTGTAACAGGGAAAAATACACTGCTGAGGTGTTTTTTTAAAAGCATGCAGAACTGTGTTTTCCACACAGCTGAATTTTTCAGCATACTGTTTTTGTGTGTGTGTTTGTTTTTGTTTTTTTTCTTTCGCTCAAACATGGCTGCTAAAACAAATCATGTCTCTGAGAACGACACAGCGAATGTTTGTCTCAGTCTCTCAGCGTGATAGAGCTGATGCTGCCTGACTGCTCTGCTGCTGGCAGCCTGCTCTCCTGGAGCAGGTAGACCAGGGAATGAAAGCAGGTAGAGTCAGCATGCACAACTGGTCAGATAGAGCTTGAAAGAGATCAAACAAATAGAATGATGTGTGCACAACATGCACGCAAACAAAGGCACACTAACTGGATGCACAAGTGATGTCTGCAAAATTGTGCAGGAGACAAGCAGTCCTCCAAGTCACGATGGGCGTTTGTCAGCCTGCATGCGAAGTGACAGAGTGACTGCTGGCAGCGTGCTCTCCCGGAGCAGGTAAACCAGGTAGAGTAAACACACGCAGCTGGTTTCACAGAGCCGCAGAAAGGGATGAAACACACACATAAAGGAAGCCAAATATAAAGGAGCAGAGAAGGGAAATGATGCATGTTGACATGCACATACATAACTGTAGGGAGTTGCACAAAGAGGTACAGAGAGGGACACAAATTGTAATCAGACAAATGGACAGCTGGACAAGAATGAAATACAGGGCCAGTGAAACAAGCAACTGACAACTTTGGCTCAGTTGGTCAAGCAGGCAGACAGGAAGGTAATAAAGTTGCTGTGTGGGAGTCCAGTTCCTCAACTTCAGTCAGAGAGAGACTATTAATCCCTGATCATGGCCCAGCTTGTTAGTTGTGATAGCAGCAGGTAGAAGGTTTAGACTGTGGCACACCAGCTGTGGCCCACTGGTATCCTCTCCTCCTCTGTCCCTCCACCACTTCTGCAACACAAACACATGCTAAACAGCCCACTGTCCCCACCGCCTCCCACATTCAGCTGCAAATGAGCCTGCTAGGGCCCCAGCCCTGTTTGATGTCGTGAATAATGAGGATGAATTTTCATTTGCACAGGTTTCTAAAAAACTATAATGGCTATTGTTTAGTGTTGTCATATCAAGCAGTCAGTTCTGTGGGCTCAGGAGTCTGTTTATGTTCAAGTTTCAAATACACATTAATGCCTATAGTTTTAATGACAATACTGTGGCTATATGAGACCGAATGTGCTACCAAGTCAGACAAACAGTGGCCTCCTGATGCTCAGCATGTGAAGCATCCATCTCGTGTACACATGAGGCCCTCCTGGAAATGATGGACATCTGACAAAGTGGATGTGAAGTGGTGGTTGTCCTGCTGGCAGCCTTCTCTCCCAGAGCAGGTAACCCAAACTGAGTAGACATACACGTCTGATTATAAAGAGCATGCAGGAAAAGCACAAAGCCCACAAAAAAACAAAGGCATCCACAGCATTTAAATTCTCTATCTTGTCTCCCGAGTGTACTGGCAGCTGTTGTAAGCACACAACTAAAATGATCATCATTGATAAACAATACAACTGAAAGCTGATAACTGTATAGTAATAAGACCTAACATGTAACATCATTGATGTAACATCATTGGCTAAGGAAGGCACAACGTCATAGTCAGAGCCATCCCTTGCACATCACATCAGATTTCAAGAGATAGAGATGACAGTGCTGAAAGCATTTATCTTTACAGATGGGACTTCACAATCCAATGGGTGGCATCCTGGTAACTAGTCCATCTGTGCATCTTTCATATTGTCTATGGTTTCAAACCCTGAAGTCCAGTCACCTTTAGAGTTAAGTCCTGACTTTGGAACAACCAGGAGGACTCCACTTGAATATCTACATTTGTGAGCTGGCTCCTGTTATTTGAAAAAAATACACACTGTATTACACACTACTTGTTAGTTTTTTAAAAGTAACACCTTACATAATTTTAAAACTCTTTGGAGAAAGTAATTTGTTGCACCACTCATTACATTACATTACTCAGGAACATGGCCTGCGATGCAATATCAGATGATTACCAGTAAACAACACAAACATTAGGCTACAGTCCCTCACAATGACACACATATCCCTATCCTATGAGGACGCACGCAAGTTTTCTTTTAGTTTGTGCAATACAAAGCTTGCAGCAAAGTTGAAAATTAGCCCACAGAACACTTCTCAGCAATAGCTACAGTGAGTGCTCTGTAGGAACAGGTAGAGATGGAGACTGAGTCCACAATGCTACAATGTTGCTTCCTGCCTGTGCAGAGTCTACATTTTACCATCATGCCCTTGTCTTTTTGTCCATATCGCCACTCCTCAACAGCTGTAGACTGGTTGAATTATCAAAATAAACCAAGATTGGACAGATCTTTTGATGAGCTGTTCAAAGCTAAATCAATTTGAACACCAAAGTTTCTGGCATTTTGAGGTTTTAAGCTGCAAAAAGTTTTACCCCTAAAAAAAAAACTGTTACTTTCTAGCACAGAAAACTGACTTTTGTCAATGAATCAAATTTGTCTGAAAAACAAATGAATGGACAGCTTTAATGTAGAGTCTTATTCAGTGACCTGTTGCTACACTTTGTGGACTAAAGAACTAGACCACCTACACATTACACCTACAGGAGCTGCTCCTCCAGGCAGACCCAGGCCATGAAGCTTTTGGTGCAGTTTTTGTGCTGGTGCCAAAGGAGGTTTGGAACTCTGCAGTTATTGAGTCAGCAGAGCGCTGGTGACACTCATGCATTCGGTGACCCTGTTCTGTAACCTTACGTTCAGCCATTTTTTGACTGAGTTGCTAGGGTCCTGAACATTTTCATTTTGTACTTACCGGTTACTGTGGAATTTTTAGGATGGAAGAAATTTCACAAACTTAGAGCGACCCATTCTTTTACAAATGTTTGTGAAGGCAGACTGTGCGGTTATGTGCTCAATTTTATACTCTGTAGCAATAGGACTAAAAACACATGCATTCAAACATTAGGAGCTGTGGCCCAATACTTTTGTCCATGTTTGTCTATGTAGCGAGTCACACACTGTAACTCTTTATTAGGGGCTATAAAAGTTAATCTAGCTGAACAAAATGTCCTTTATATTCAAAATGTTAATTATTTAAGCCAGGAAAGGCAATGAGGTGACAATAAAAATATAAAGCGCAAGCTTCTCCTAACTCAGATCTGCCACACCAAAATGAAGATTTTGTGATTACTATGAGGCTGAACTGTGACATTATGGACTGCGCTGTGCTAGTAGGTGGATCAAACAAACAGCAAACTAGTGTGAAGCAAAAAAAGTAGCAGGTCTAGCTCTCATTGACTTACTGGCAGGTGAATAGTTGGATTTAACCCACAGGCTGCTACAGGTTATGATCAATAGACTGCTTATGTCAGTCCATAAGAGACCATGAGTTAACTAATCATCTATCATATGGTAAGGTATGACTATTTCAGAGTACTCAAACTTTACTTGTGTGTTTGATGTATGATTGTTGGGGTAATATTTAAAGAGCTGAGGGTGAATAAGCTCTACTTCTGGAAAGCCTCTAAATATTTGTTGAATGTGGTCCATTGATTTCCTCATTACCCTCAGCCTACTAAACAACCAGGCGACTGCTAATGCACTAGTCATTACCATTCAGAGTAGTGGCCAAGGTCTCAGAAGGCAAACCTTTCTCTTCGATCCTCAAGGGCATTCATTGCTGTGTTGTTGTGTACCCTGTGAGTGCCAAGTTTACTTTACAGAATGGAAATAACAGTGAACTGCAGCAGTAGCACGTTGTTTCATTTTGTGTTTCTTTAGCTATTCTGCATTGAAAGCCACGATGCATTGTGTGGTGGCCCTGACACTTCAACACACTGCAGCCTAAGACATTAGAGGCAAGTAGACGCAAAAACCACTGCAAACCAAGTAAACAGTTTCACCAACACTCCATGTTTAAACATATTGTTTTTATAGTACAGTAAACTCTTCTTTATGTCATTTACAACAGCAAGCTATGTCAAGATATTTCTGGAGGATAATAAACTATAAGCCCACTGCTGCAGCAGCTCTTTGAAAATTCAGACCTTTACTTGGTGGAAATGCATACATTACTCCATTAAACTGGATTTCATTCAGCATAGTATCCAGCATTCTGCTTTGTTTTGATTTCTTTGCAAGTGAAGCTTCTCTTTTATGAACTAATTAGCAAGTAAATGCGATTGCTGGCAAAAATGTAGCTACAGCTGATGTTAGGAAGCTAACTAAGCAAATAGAAGGCACCAGATGTTCTCTCTTGAAAATGATGCGGTTAAAATCAGGGTTTGAAGTGAGATTTGGCAGGTGGATGAACTCTAATATCTGGTGTATCAGTATAGCAATGCAGAAAAAAGAAATCACACAGAGACACAACAGATGCAGAGACACATAAAATACCAGTCCAAAATACTAAACTGTAATCAACTGCATTTTCATGCAAACTTTCACTAATACAAAATTACTATGCTTCATTTTGGTTTTCAAGTCTTGCACAATATGAAAAATATAATTTCTGAAATTATATATGAATATTAAAACAATCTCCCATGTTCCTCTCCTGTCCTCCCTTTCTTACATCTTTCTCTGTCTCTGGTCAATGAATTAATGTTCTTTTTTCAGCTGCCTTATTAGCTCAGTTGTGGTCCATATTGCACAGAAACATCTTTTTACTTTGGTGATATTTAAGTTGTTTGAAACATTGAAATTACCTGCCAGTTATACGCTTTACTTCATCCATGCTTGCTCATATTCTGTAATGCTAACCAGAGCCCTTAGTACTTGTTAGTACTGAGCAAGCATCTCTGTGCTGTCAGCTGAAAGCAATGTCGCACTGCAGCACAGAAAATGAACTCTTCTGACCATACTTTGTATCAAATGGCCTAACCGATTTAATTACTCATTAACTGAAGATGCCTGATTGCTGGTCCACTTTAACCCAGGGTTAAAATTAGAAATAAAATGAGAAAAAATAGAAAAATGTGCTAATGGTCTTGCACGCAAGACAAAAAAGTCAGTAAAGCGGTACATCAAAGTAGCACAAGTAGACTTTATTAGCTTGCTAAAATACTTCCTATTTACAGTTATACCTCATTCACACTGTAAATTAAAAACGGCCCAACTCAGCGTGCCGTTGCTGTTCGTGCTGTTAGTCTGGTCTTCATCATCCCTGGACTTGTGTACCCAGCAACATTAAAGTTGTTAATAACGTTTTAATAAATAATTTAGTAACGCCTGCTAGCATAATCTGACACTTTCCACTCATCTGACATTATGCAAACTATGAAACAAACTTATTCCTCTATTTATGCACATTTAGACTGAAAAATTCATAGTAAAATTGCAAAGGATAGATTACTTTTGATACACTGCTTTCCGTCCCTGTGATGCTGTAGTGATTTCCTAGTTTGTTTTTGAGTGGACAGCACTGCTGTTTTAGACATCATTAAATATCTAGCAAAGATATCTCACATTTTCATATTTATTACATTGTGCAACTTGCAAACTCACCATTTCAAACAAGTGAGTAGCTACTGAAAACCTAGGATAGAGTTTAATTAAACTTAGAATTTGGTTTCTAAATAGCCTGGGTTTGGTACACTTAAACAAGCAACGTTATTATTGTTCTTCTAAACATTCATTTTTAAGTTGTCCCATCTTCCATGTGAGGGTGTGAATGCGATGTGTGATACAGTGTTGAACAAATGCATGCTGGCAGAGACTCCAGGCCCTGTGACTCTGAACAGGTTAAGTGTTATAGAAAACTGATAGATTAAAACTTTTTGCCATACATAGTTAACCTTCCACAAGGGTATAATGCATCATATTATGCTACTTTTGCCGTATGTTGAATTAAGATGCACAATGCAAATGCACAGGCACATGGGTTGAGGAAATGTGTGCACTTAAATGAACATTTTTTTCTTTCCACATCTCCAGGAGACAATCATTACCAAACATTACAAAGGCTAACTATTTAAACCCTTGCTCCTATTGAAAGCCAATTCAGAGCAACTTAAGAAGAGCTTTTAACAAAAAAGGAAGAAAGGGAGGAAAAAAGGAAACAAAAGCCAATATAGACTTGGAGACAACTTGGAGAAGAGAAAGAGGACAGGACAGGAATGACAGAAAAAAGCTAAAGATGGAAAGAGGGAGACTAGTATAGCAAAAAAGATGGAGAATTGAAGGTTCTTTTGGAGTGCACTGGGCTGTGAGACAGGTCCATTCAATCTGATCTAAACACTGTGTCCCACTGCGCATCAGCGCTCTCACCCGGGCAGCCAACACTTTGGCCGCAGACTCAAAGTTAACCAGTCAACTCCATTACAGTGCAGGGGGCGTGTACAGACCTGCCACACCAAAGGGATCACGCCGGCCAGCCAAGAATATTAATTGCTTTTAAATGAAGTGGAAGTCTCTTTATTGGGTGTCTGGTGTTGGTTTGTTATCTGCACGGCTGAAAAGGTCCCACTGCTCTTTGGTCTCACCGCCTTTGAAAGAGAAACTGACTCTGGATGAGGTCACTGATCAGTGGGGGCCATATACTCCCGGTGGGTTTTTGTGTGTCCTGCCCCTTTAACTACTTCTATTGTACTCTGCCCATTGTGTCCTCAATGTGCTGCGGTTAATAAACATATTTGTTAATGATGCTTCCTTGCAAGCGTTCAGTCGAATGTGTGTTTATGTACTCATCATGTGTGTTAAACCTGCAACTTTTGATAGATGAGGAACTGATGCACACTGTGGTCTTTCACACATTACTTCGTAACATTTTACAATAGGATTTTAATGGAGAGTTGATGCTGGTTTGCTGTCACTGTGTTCAGTTGACAGAGTGGTCTTGTAGCCTCCTGCGAGGACAGAAGGGGGCAGATATAACAGGAGAATCTTGAACTTCTTCAACCTGCAAAACAAGGGTTTCATAAACTAATTCTTGGGAGTTTACCACACTCTGCTTGTGTTGGAGGCTTGTCATGCGGTTTGAAACCCAAATGCAGCTTGGAAAACAGTCATGCAGCACAGAACCTTCAAAAGTAATTATGATGTGTTGTGAAAAACTATGCTGAGATTTCAGAATAAGGAGAACTCCTTGAACACTTTTTAAAAACATCCTATTAACCATTTCCAATGCAAGGCTTTACATTTGCTGATTTAGGCAATCGCTTACATGTGACTGACAGTATTAAAATGTTGAAGGGGCCCAGTCAGATAACATATGTACAAAGCCTAATTTACTGTTAAATTTTACTGAATATAAGCATTGGTTATAAGATAGCAATGTAATGTGCAGCTGTGGACTTTTTCATGCTGATGTGGTGACTGAATAAAAAAAAATAAAGTAACAAGCGCTGTCATTTTTTTGTGCTTTTGGGTAATTAGTAAAGAATATGCTTTAATGAGTAGCTGACTGAGGTGGGAAGATGATTACAAATTCTGTTACATTAATCAAAATGAGTGAAATACTTTGTAGTATTTCAACACTGTCTTATATTATTTTATGTAAAAGTTTGGCTAATGCAACATTTGCACAATTTGCCTAAATTGAAACTGTAGGTCCTAAATGTGGTTTACTATAGGAACTCATTCTGTAGAAATGAAAGCTCTCAGTTGGCATTATTAAGACATTTTTTTAAAAACTTTTTTTTAAATGTGAATTTACAGTTTTACAGTAAAAAACATTTTTTAATACCTTAGTTTTGTTTCTAAATGGTATTTTGTTGCCTTGGAAGGTAGGTATATACTTCTATACTATAGAAAAAAATGCAGTATCTCATGCATACTGTAAATTGAACAGTATGCTCTAGTTTGTTTATTAGCTGGACCTGGTTCGAAAGCTAGCTAGCTATTATGCTAACAACTTGTTTACAGTCAGCTAGCCATCTTGTAGGGGGTAACTTGCTTTAGGCAGTTTGGACCAATAAGCATTCAAAAATAAATCTTGCTTCAAGGTGTTTCTTAAGTTAGAAATTGAGTCTTTGGACAAAGAAAACTTTTTTTTTTTCTTAGCAAATGGCACACTTACATTGATTTCATCAGATTACACCTACTAAGCTAAGGCGATTGCAAAGGAGTGATATCTGATAATGTTTATAGGCCATGTAATATGTACACTATGTTGCTTTGCCTTTGTACTTCTTTGATGCAGAAATCCCTTCTTTTAGCATATGTCTAGAAAATAGGGTCAGCAAAGCTACTGGCACAAAGTTAAGTGCAACACCATCAAGGGTTGGGTGGCTTACAAGAACCCAGATTTTATGTCTACAGGGGGTTCATTCATTTGGTACTATACGCTCAGATGTTTTCTGAATTTGCATCACCTCTCATCTGCCAGTCACATCATTGTGCATTGCTCAACCTGAGTTTTCCTCAGGTGCAGCTGATGAAAAGGACTTTTAAAGGCTGAAAGTTCAGCTGTATTTTCCTCCTGAAATCAAAAACAGGATTTAACATTGCTGTACAGAGTAAAACTTACATATCAGTGCTGCCAGCATGTAAATGCTCAATGACAGCCATGAGAAAACATCAAGAGCATGTAAAACTCTTTTCTTCTTATTTGCCTAATTGTTGAATACATTTGTTAGAAAAGCAATTAAAAAGTGATAAAGTTACATTCTTTTGAAGAAGTAATGTAAATGTACCCTTTTTCACTTTTTCTTTAAAATTCAGGGGCTTATTGGAAATGAATAACATGCACAGTTATTTCTGTTTAAATATCTTTTATATATTTTAAATTAATGTATTCAGTTCTGCTTATATATGATAGAGAATGACATAACAAAATATAATGTAACATACTGCACCCATGGTACTTACTCATAGGTAATTCCTCGCCACCTGGGTTTGAGTGAATGCGTTTCCACCTGTGAGCCCTGTTGGGACTACAATGGCTTTGGAAGCTCAAATCATGTACAGTGCGTCCACCTCACTAGTCCCCACTGAGCTCTGTGTCTGAGGCCTAGCAGGCTAGCATGAGGAGAGGATAGAAGACATTATCTATAATTCCCTGTGCCATCTCTCTCTCTCTCAAAAAGGGCCCGAGCACCAAACAAAGCCCTGGTGCTAGACATCTCTGGAGATGAAGACGAGCTGAGGTTTCACATCCCCGTGAATAAGGTTAGATATTAATCCAGCTAAGAGAAGAAAAAACATGCTACAGGTTGCTTTCTAAGCTTCCTTTGTGGGAGTATTTCTTTGTGTTTCTGTCTGTCTGGCTCTTGAATAGGAACCCCCCCCCCTTCTCACTATGTCCATTGAAAAAAATTGGCTTCTAAATACAAGCTATTAGAATATTTGTGTAGATGAGTAATAAGTTATTAGTTGCAATTACTGGTCATCTATTAGTCTGGTATAATAGACTGATTAGGCAGTGGGCCTTTTAACTTCTGAAGAAGTAATTTGGAAGACAGCCTACCTTTGACAAGGCAAAGAAAGGCTTCCTTTATTCAGGCCATATCTAGCTATTGTACTAACAGACATGTTATAATGGGATTACTAGCGACTACAGTGGACTGATGAAATCAATGGCGAACGCATCATTTTGTATAATTCACAGGTACTGGAGATGAGAAGAGATTTTGGCTAGTGAGAGGGCACTTCAAACAGGATGAATAGGGAGTAGTATATGCATTACACAACCTATATTTAATGTAATTTACTGCATATAGAAGATGGTGGTGGGAAATTTTTTTGTCCCTCTATGTTTGTTTAGGATGACTTCTGCACTTTTTGACTTTTAGAACATGTGAAGCCAGCCTCACCTCTAAATGTTACATTTTGGCCTGTTTGACAATGATGTGCGTTTGACCTCAGAGAAATTGGAAGCATAGCCTCCTCTGTACAGGTTGCACTGGTTTTTTGTCAGAGAGGATGACAAAAACTCCATTCAGATTCTGCCTGAGTTTTCCAAGGACGCTCCATTGTTGTTTCACATCCCTGCCTGAAATCTTTCATTATAAAGAACAATGCCAGCTCTTGTGGTCGTGGTACTTGGACTTTTTCTGTTTTCATCCGTCTTTCTCTTGGCGCCTTTGTTATCTTCAGTCCAAGGAGAAACTGGTAAAGAAAATGTGCTGCTGTATCAAGTAAACTGCTCCCACACATTTCTGCACATGAAAAAAAAAGTGCATCAAAAGGTGAGGGCAGCTGTGTGAGGAATAACCTGCGCTGCAGCACTAGGTGCTGTAATCTTCAGCTTTTAGAGAGAAATATTAGAAATACAAAATTAAAGTTGTCCCTGAGTATAGCACAACTGTTTTCTGCTGTTAAAGGCTGTGGTGCATCATGCAGATGAATAACAGAAGTTCTTCATACCCCTCCAACCCTTTAGTTACTGGCTTAAGTTGTGTTCCCTGCCTCCTCGTTCACCAGTGGCCACAGATGGAGCACAGTGTTGACACTGGGCCAAACTACCCGGAACAATATCATCTTTCCATTGGTGGCAGACAAGTGTATTGCTGTCTTTCCTGTGCACTTGTGTCCACGCTTTTTACCCCTGCTTCTTCCCTGCCTGTTGTTTATTCTAATATGGTCCGGATGGAGCAGCTGGTGGTGACATGGGGTTGATTATGCTGTTCCCACAGTGACATTTTCAAAGGCGGCCGAGGAAGGCGCCGTTGTTGTCTGTGATCTGTGGATGACAGCCTCGGCTGTTGCACCAGCTCCACATTGACAATTGCATGGTGTGAGGGGAGCAGGGCGAGCGTGCAGAGACGTGTACAGAACAGATCTCGGATTGACCAATAGATGCTTTCAAAGGGAAATCAGACTATTGCTAGTCCATGCAAGGGAGGCACAAGGGTGCATGAAGCATACACCTATAGCTTCACACCCACTAGCTCTAATCTGTTTAAAAGCATAGGATGATACTCTGCACACAAGCACAGAAGAAGAGTGCGGCTAGTCACTCAGTCAGTCCAGCCCCTTCATTACAAGGTCCAGTTTGGATCATTTGGTTGGTAATTGCTGCCCACAAGTGAGCCACTCCACATGAATGGAAGTGCAGTAAAGCGTCAGTGGCCATGATCAGCGTCTGCTCCCAGGTAATAGCCCCTTTTCCCTCCCCCCCTTTCCATCACTGCTTTTCTCTCCTAGGCTGCTCCTCCTGTTGAATGAGAGGATAAAAGTAGTGAGGGTGAGGTGGAAAGCTTTTGGAGAAAGAGGAGGGGCAGAGAGGGGGTGATATAGGCAATCCATAATTACCTGTAATGAGACTTTTGTCTTGGAGCATTACAGGGATGTTCTTGAAGTCACCCGGAGGTGGTTTTCAGATGGAGGAAGAGCTGCACACGCCTCAAGTCCTCTCATACCCCATCTCATCCATATGTGCAGTAATAAGTAATTACTGAAGTCTCATTGAAGTCCATGTGGAGTATTCTCCCTCTCTTTCTCTCGAGACAGATGAATACCCACCACTCACCCATTACACAAAGTGACACTCCTGGAGATCCGACGTGTCATCTCAATCTTCCTCTTCAGTCCTACTCGTTCTTCTTTTCCACCCCCCTCAGTTTGAGAAAACAGCTGGCACCCTTTGATGTCTGACTGGCAGCGCACTGGGTCACCTTCACTGCTGCATCTGACAGGGTATCTATTCAGGCTAGTCTTGGGACGCTGAAATCATTTTCTGTACGGCACCATGATAGAAATTCATATCATGGGCTTCCAGTGCTGCTTCCCAACACCTAGAGTATGATAGCTCTCATAGGGACCAAAATTACAGAATTGCTTTGACTAAGACTTTGACTTTGGCTCATGGGTCACCATCAAAGAACCTATTGAGATGAGTTCTCCTGCCCAAACCAGTAACTGTTAATTGTTTCCATTGTTGATGGATAATTCCTTGTACAGCGAGAACCTTGATTTCTTCAAAAAAAAAGAAAGAAAAAAAAGAAGAAGTAGCAAAGAGGTTTAAAGCTGCTGACTAACACAGCGTCACAGAATAGCATTCCTTGAAAAAGGAAAGAACACTAATCATAAAATTCTCTGTGCTAAAGTTGTTAAAGCTAACAAGTTAGCAAAGCTCCTGATATGGAGCACATATGTAGAAACATTAGCATTCAGTAAGGTCAAATCCCACTGACCTCCTTTGCACCCATCACATAGCCCTATATTAGCTCTTTTGTGCCATGTAGGTTTGGGTGTCCCATCTCTTTTGAGAATTGTGGGGTAGTGGTTATCCAATCCTCCAAACATGAGAACAGGAGCTAGATGAAGACCAGTTTCCAAACCTACTGGCTAGTCTACTTACAGTGTTGTTGGCCGAGACTTTCCATTGTTTCCAAAAGTTTTGAATGAATTCTGATTAAACTTTGTAGAGATTTAGAGGAGGTCAGGTTAGTGATCCTTCACAGTTTGGCTTACATCCACAGAGATCTTCAAGGTCAACTTAATGTCTTATTGGTCGAAAATTGAAAAAAAGCCTTAGAACTTAGAAACTACTATTCTTACAAGTTTGGTGTGTATGGTCAACATATAGGAAGTACCATATAAAGATTTAAAATATATTTAAAATACATCACATTTGACCTTGCACTGCAAGTACAGGGAACCGCAGAGCTGAGTGAATCTGTGTGGGTTAGTGACCCTGCTCATCACATGCATGGTTATTTTATGTGTTTATATTTATGTTATATTATATTTGTATTTATATACAAATGTGGATAAGTGGAGCATCAGGTAGAATAGGGAACATCTCAATAACATAGCACTGTTGAAGCTGAGTATTAGATTTCAAGATGGCAAATTAACAGTTTCCTGAATGCATACCTCATATTTTCATGATGAGGCCTGAAGAGCACTCATAACATGAACAATAACATAATCTATAGGGTTTCAAGAGGGCATTTCACATCATGTGAGCACACATCTATGCTTTCCCTCTTAATCAATCGACTTGTTTTCAAGGCCTTGGGTTTTTGACATGCACCACGAGGACTTGCGTTACTCCAACACAGCGAAAAATTCTAGTACAAATTAAAACATTTTAAAAGCTGCAGGAATAATGACATAATTTGACCTGCCATTAAGATGCACACCTCATATGGATATGAACTTGAAAATCAAGCTGAAGAGCTAAAGCTTTATTGTTTGATCTGATAAAAGATATTCATCTTAGCACTGCTGTGGTGACACAAAAGCACAAAGAGGAATGTGAAAAATAACATGAGTGCGATGATGAGGTCACCAGTAGGTACTCAACGCTTAGCTCTTAGGTAGAGTTTTAAAATGAAGTGCTTTAATTGTGTGTCTGGCGTTGTGTGCGTGTGGGTGTGGTTTGAGCTCTTAAGACTTCTGCCAGACTTTTTTTTTTGTTGTTGTCAAAGCAGAAAATGACCCTTGTTCGCCACACGTGCTTAGACTCACACCCACACCCACACACGCACACACGCACACATGCACACACGCAGGCACGCGCGCGCACACACACACACACACACACACACACACAAACCAACAAAACAGCTGTGCGGGTGGGCCTTGTCATTAGCTCTGCTTGTTTTCTCTTTCGATTGAGGAAAGTTGCATTGCGGTGCAACTCTCAATGCATGTTTGAGAGTGAGTGTGCGCACCATGTGGATCAGTTCTCAGTGTACACTCGGCGCTGGGACTAATTTGCATTCCTTTGTGCATGAATAAAGGACACCTATTCTGCGGACAGAGTTTACCAGCTGCCATCCAGGACTAGTCCTTATTAGAGCCCTGCTGTTCCTCTGAGAACGTCAGCACATGTTCCACACACACACACACACACACACACACACACACACACACACACACACACACACACACACACACACACACACACACTCAAGGACGCGTGCACCCCCACAGTTATAATCTATTCATACACAAATGAAAACACACTAACACAGATGCACAGAGAGAAACAGGCACACACTTTACTTGCAGACAACCCAAGCAGTGATTATAGGCTCCAGTGGTAATATTCTGTGGTTATCAATGACAGGGCAAAGGTCACTGTCACACACACACACACACACACACACACACACACACACACACACACACACACACACACACACACACACACACACACGTACATGCCATTTCATAAAATGACTATTTACAATCTGCTTACTTGTAAAATGCATTTATTATTACTTTTAGTAACAGAATAATACTTTCTCAGCTAGACAAACGCTAGAAAAAGCCAGCACTCAAGGTTACTTTGTAGCTGCCAACAATAACCTGCCATTCATTTTGTTTTGATAAAAAGTCTTTAAAATTAATTGTGATGGTAAAAACTAAATACCAGTTAGTTAGAGAAATACCAGTTAATTATCTTCTTTTTCAGTATAGCAGCAAGCATTAAAGGATGATAAAAAAAGACAGTTTGCAGTGAATTAAATGGATAAAACTGAGAGCTGGAATGGGAACAAGCATTCTTTCAACACACATAGCTTAAGTTTTGTTGATAGTGCAAACCAGGACAGGCAGCAACATATGCTCCACCATGTTGCAAAGAATATGTTACATTACAAAAACATTGTGGATTCTGCTTTCAATGGTTCTGAATGCCAGTTTGTGCATGCCTGGCGACATCCTCCATAGCAGTCAGCTCATCGCAGGTTGTGCCTGCAGACCTGAGATGAGCTGACAGTATGGAGTAACTGCACATCTAACCTGTTAATGTACCTTGAGCAGCTGTGCATGTAGTGATTCAGATATTCATGGTCTGAATGATAAACGGGGATCAGTGGGGATAAAAGAAGCCAGACGGAACTCACTCATGACTTGTATCTTTTTGCTTGATAAACAACATGCAGTATTTCTATGCAAATGTACTATGTACATAACTGTGGAGCCCACAAGTTTGTGCGTAGGTTTTCTGGACAAAGATGCAATTTTTGGAGTTTTGCATCTGTACAACCCCACAGTGGATTTTAAGTCATATAATCAGGATGTGATTGAAGTGCAGAGTTTCACCTTTAATTCACGGGGTTTTGACAAAAGAATTGCATTAACTTTTTCGTGTGTTTTCTTTTTCAGAGGCTTAAAAGTAATTGGACAAATGACTGAAAAGAAATGTCATGGCCAGGTGAGCATATTCCTTCATTATTCCAAACAAATTAAGCAGATAAAAGATCTGGAGTTGATTTCAAGTGTTGGATTTGTCTTTGGAATCTTTTACACTAGATCTCTCAATAAGAGGTCCAAAGAGCTGTCAGACAGCATGGTGGTGGAGTGGCTAATACTGTTGCCTTGTAGTAAAAAGATTCTTGTTTCATATCCTGGCTGGAAAATTTCTGTGTAGAATATTCCTGTGCCAGTGTGGGTTTCCTCTGAGTTTCCCAGTATCACATTTGCAAGAACTGAACAGACTTGAGTAAAAGACTGGTGTCAGTTTTAACTCTTCATTCAGGTAAGTTTCACCCTGGTAAGTACTCCTACATACATGTAAAAGCTGAGCAGGGGGACACCAGAGGATTGTATTTTTCTTGTGAACTTGCCAATGGAGGAGGCAGGCAGAGTTTCCAGGTGGTGGAGGGTGGACAGGCGGGATAAGTGAGTTGACTGACAACCACCTTAGTTTTTCTGGTAAGTCCTTCTCAGGTGAAACAACTCAGAGATTTCTCAGGTATTACATGTTCCATTCTTGATCCACCCATGGATCAGGAATGGAACAATATATACACACAGAATATATACACACAGGATAGTGAGGGAAAAGGCCACAGGTGGGAGCACAGCCAAAATTAATCACAGATAAAGAGATGAGGGAAGTAGAACTAAACCCAAATTCCACAGGACAAGAGACTATCAAAATGAGACAGGAAGAGAGCCACAACTGAATGGGGAGACAAGATTAACTTGACAAAGCAGAAAAGCTAAACACAAAGATGAAAACTAAGCCAGACACGGAAACACAAAGGAGGCAGGAATAAACAGGGATACAATGAATAATGCACAAACAAACCTGAAACACCAAGAAATGAAACTAAAACCTGAAAATTTAAATAATGCAGAATAAAGAAGCATAAGGAAAAGATAATCAAAGCTAAAAAACCAAAAACCTTAAACATACCTTGGGGTATCCTGTGGGAAGTGCTGCAGGAGTATGGGGTGTCTGGCCCATTGTTGCGGACCATTCAATCCCTGTTCAAACGCAGCAAGAGCTTGGTCTGCATTGCCGGCAATAAGTCATACTCGTTTCCTGTGGGTGTTTGACTTCATTGGGGCTGCCCTTTGTCACGATTCTGTTCATAATTTTATGGACAGAATTTCTAGGCGTAGCCAAGAGGCGGAAGGCTTCCACCTTGGTGGCCACAGAATCTCATCTCTGCTTTTTGCAGATGATGCAGTCCTGTTGGCTCCATCAGGTGGTGGTCTCCAGCTTGCAGTTGAAAGGTTTGCAGCCAAATGTGAAACGACTGGGATGAGAATTAACATCTCCCGGGTGCCTCTTGGGCGTGTTCCAGGCATGTTCTACCGGGAGGAGGCCCCGGGGCATTCCCAGGACACGCTGGAGAGATTATATCTCTTGGCTGGCCTGGAAATGCCTTGGGGTCCCCCCAGATGAGCTGGTGGAGGTGGCTGGGGAGAGGGAGGTCTGGGCCGCTCTGCTTAGGCTGGATGGATGGATGGATGAAAAATGAATTAGGACAGCAAGATTTAAATTTGCAGTTTAGCAAATGCCACTTAATGAGCAGTCCTTACCTGAGAAAATAGCTCTAATTTTCCCTCTCCTTTCCTCTTGTTCTTCATCTTTCTCTGTCTCTAAGTGTTGCAAATTTTTTCTTTCTCCCTGGGAAATAGCAATAGCAAAAAGCAACTTTAGCTCACAGACACATTTTGTGACAAACTGCATGGAAACAGTTTGGCTTTGAAAAAGTTGTCTTTTAAAATATAAAAAAAGTGAAATTACCTCCCACCCGACTGCAACTTTATATTTGCACAATGAATGCATCACAAGGATAAGAAGAAGAGCGGATTTGTTCACATTTTTATTTTCTCATTCCTGAGCAAGTACCTCCATGCCTTCATGAAATATTAACTCACTCAGCAGTAATATGAAATAACATGCCAGAATGCTGATCCAGATCATTACAGCCCACTTTAAGCCCTGGTTATACTCAAAAACATGAAGGCCAGATAAGACTTGGAGCCTACATAGTTCTGGAAAAAATTCTGTCGCCAGATGAAACCAAGATGAAATTACAGAGAAGGAGAGAAACAGCTCGTGATATGAAGCATACCATATTATCTGTCAAACATTTCGGAGGCAGTGTTATGGCATGGGCATGTAGGGTTGCCAGTGTAACCAGGTCACTGGTATTTAATGATGATGTGACTTTACCTGTGGAATCCATGAACTAGCTTTTGACCGGAGACTGTGTTTGAATGATGAAGCAACCTCTTGATGTCACTCAGTAGTTTTTGAGCATTTTCAAGCGTAAAGTTACCAGCTATCAAGCCTGGTTAGAAAAAAGGGGAAAATTTGAATTTCATTCACCAAAGCTGAAGTACAACCTTTGCTGTACATCATAATGAGCAATATTATGTGTTACATAATCCTGTTAAAATTAACTACATGCAGTATGTTTTCAATGTGTAATATCTTTGCAAAATTAATGCTTAATTAATATTGTTCTTACTGTGGTGTTGATGGGGGATTTAAGATTAGTATATAGTCTTTATTTTATAGTATTAATATGAAGTCTAAGAGAGGTAACAAATATCAACATAAAGAAACAGTATTTAGGGGAGATATTTTTATCATGAATTAAAAAGTGCCCCGGTGAGTACCTTTGCCTCTCAGTCAATTATCAGCAGCACTTCGTAATTTAATTCAGGTGTATTTGTGTAATGAAGAGCTGCAGAAGGATGCCCATCGGTGTCGTTTCCCATCACTCCTCTGAATGTAAATGACTTTCCGATTAGAGGATGATTTGGGATTTAAAAGGAGAAACAAATTGCTCAATTTGGGCTAATTAGAAGAGCAGAATGTAGATAGTGACCAGTGTGGTCTTGGCATGAATACCTAATTACACAGTGGAAAAAAATGATCAGGCTCCCGCCCCAAAATTACAGCTAAAATATTAACAGCAGGAAGAGAGAGTTTGTATGGTTCATGCATTTGACAGAATGCATACCCTTCAGTGTCTCCTGTCCTCATGTATCTGTTTGTGTGTGTGTGTGTGTGTGTGTGTGTGTGTGTGTGTGTGTGTGTGTGTGTTTGTGTGTGTGAAGTGGTTGCTGATATTCAGGTCCATAATGTGTTTTTCAGCCAATATTATCCCACTATTGTTCCAGTTTTCTTTATGCTTTTCTTTTCACCAGTTCTCCTTCATCTATTTTGCATTAATTGCATCTCTCCTAATTGTTCATGTACTAAATCGAGAGTTAGTACAGCACACAAGTGAGGAAGGACAATAGCCCTTCAGGAAATGTTGCATGCAAGCTAACACTCAAGCACACTTCAGCACAGTGACAAAGTGCAGTTTTTAGTGCTTAATCAAAAATCATTCTGAAAATAAAAGATATGTTAATTATGTTTGTTATTGCACTCTTAACAATTGGTGCAGGCATGCTGGTCACTGAGGAAAAAAGAAGATGATGGAGTTGACCCGCAAGAGCAGACATAGAGGAGAAGAAAAAATAGATCTAAGAATTTACATTTAAATTCTCTGCAGGCTGCAGCAGTGTTGGGAGTCCTTTTCTTCTCATTGGTTTTCATTTTTCAAAAAACATTAAAGATCTTTGAGGTTGTGAGGAAGGCTAGATGTGGGCCGCTGGGTTTTATAGTCAAGGAAAAAAAGAAG
Organism: Pterophyllum scalare; assembly: GCA_024447675.2. NCBI lineage: Eukaryota > Metazoa > Chordata > Actinopteri > Cichliformes > Cichlidae > Pterophyllum > Pterophyllum scalare. The sequence continues at coordinate 14,564 of JAMQGT020015320.1, read as the reverse complement.
AGAATTTCCAAACTCCCCATACCTGCAGCACCTCAAACTGTTCACGCATCAGCACCACATCTTCGAAGGTCAAGAGGTCTGCAGCTGCAGAGATGCTTCGCTCATGTTTCCTTTGCTGGTCAGATTACAGTGCATGACAGAAAAGCGAGATTTTCTGCTTTGTTTTCACACACATAGTTAAAAAACATTTTTAAAAATGAAAGGACTTCTATGAAAAGTTTATTCATTTAATTACTGAGGCTTTTTCAGTCTGAACAAACAGATACCAGTCATCCCAGCTTCCCCATCATTATTAAACACAAATTGTCAAATGATAGATTCTGATTTTGTCTTCATAGCATGAAGAAAAAGAGGCAAGACGAACATGCTAGAAAAGATTAATTGGATTCCCTCAATCAAAACTAATTTAATTAGAAATGATCACCACTGAGATGAATGCAAAGGAAAGGCAGCCATTGAAGCCTATTCTTCTATTCACAAGCTAAAGGTGGGATGAGACTACACAGTAAATACGCTGTTTGCTCTGCGTGTGTGTGTGTGTGTGTGTGTGTGTGTTCACCATTACTCCGATTGTGGGATACTCATAGCTGAGAGAGGGGCTGTGTGATGGAGTATGACCGCTGTCACAATACAGACAACAGAAAGGCTTGAAAAAATGTAATTTCCCCTCCACTGTGAAGCAACAGCAGCAAAAAAAAAAAAAAAAACGATAAAAAGAAAAGAAGAAGAAACGTGCAGAAAAAAAATGTGAAAAGAACCCAGCAGAATTACTTGCCTGCAACTACTAGGGCTTGTGGTAATTATTATAATGATGTCTCAAATTCCAGGCAGAGGTATAGTGCCGCAATCGCACAGATGCTGATCAGAAAATCAGAAATTTCAGGGGGTGCATTACGTAGCCACTGCCAACTCACTGCTGCATGCTAATGAGGAGAAATGACAGAATGATGCTGTTTGACCTTCTGCAAATATGAAGGGAGGTGGACAGCTGGGGTTGTATTCTTTAGGTTACGTGCTGAAAACATGTACAGAATATTAGTACACAGCAGCAACAGTCCTACGAGACGCTTCTGTCATCTTTAGTCATTCATTCATCAATGAAACTCATATTCCACATGAGTTTTTCTGGAGGGGATTGTGGATTGTGGGATTGTTTAAAGTTTGACACAAGTGCACACACAAGAAGAGTCAGTTACAGTAACCACATGTGCATGCATTGTGATCTGGGTTTGAACACAGCAGATACCTTTAAACACAGAAAACAGTACATAATTAGAAATTTGGGAAATTTATATAGATGATAAAGTGATGTATTGAAGCTAGTCATCATCTGTATTTTCTCAGTTTATTTGACTATATAAGAAACTTGTAAATAAAAACAAACAAATTGAGTATTGTTTCAGTAGAAGTGGGTGCATTTTAAACAAACTCAATCAATAAACAAATCAGCAACAATCTTTATTACACTTCAGTAAATGTGTATAATAGCAATCAAGGATGTACTTCTATATTGGATGCTATTATACTGGTATTAAGCTGGTATATAGTGCAGAGTGATACTGGAATATTTACAAATCATTTGCTGATCACTATCAATTATTGGATTTTTTAAAATTTTAAACATTTTTTGTTGGTACAGGCCCAAAGTTTCAGTATGTGTGCATCACTAATAATCTGTATATTATAGAGTAAAAATGTCCAATTTAACGCTCCAAAAGCTGGGAATCCAACTCATTTGTAATTAATTTGTATTCAAATTTGAATCATATCTGTTTCTAGTTTCATGTTGAATTGAGCTCTATTTTGCACACAGCATGCATGGCTTCATGTAATGTTTCTCAAAGGATTTGTTCAGGCTACATGCTGAAGCGCTTTTGTAACTTCTCAGCCAATAATGGGGCTCAGTTTTTCCATTTCTCGTTTGTCAGATTAGCAGATGTTACATGTTTCCCAGGTATTTCACTGCAAAATAATAAAGTTACTCAAGTAATAACAAGTAGGCAACATCTTTGTCTCCCTTCTAAAGGAGCTCAGGGACTCTATTTTTTCATTTTTATTTTTTGCAGCTAAACAGTCATTAAAAATGCTGTTAAAAATCAAAAAATCCTCTCATATTTTATCATTATTATTAGTCATTTAAGTTATTTGAATGACATAAACACCTGTTTTTTGGAAGAATGCATACATATTCTTTGCAGATGTACTTTAGATTACAAAGGACCCTCCTAGAACAAGAGTTCTTTCATGAGGGGAGATAGAGAAGGTGCAGAATGCTTGAAATGGGTTTCTTCAGGGAAGACGGATTTCAGCAAACAATTCTTTGTGACCAAAAGCAATTTCTTTGCGACTCTGTGACTGGCCCGAGAAGACGTGGTGGATATGCAGGGAGGGTAGGCCGATGATATGCACAGATGTTCCCCCTCATATCCACAAGCATGTGACCACAGTACACTGGTTCATCCTCGCCTGGCGCCCACTTACGCATCTTGCCTCTTGGTCCCTCCGTATTACACACCGCCCTGTTTGATTCTGATGGGTCCTGAAAGCCAGGAGACATACGCAGCTGTAACAACATCAATGCGCTTCGCCAGGTTTTCAAGTCAGGGACATGTCTTATTATAATTACTACCTTTGCATTATGTATTTTGCTCCAGAGAGGCAAATTGTTGTGGTGCTTCCTGGATGGTTTTGTGTTTTCCCCTTTTCCCTTCCTCCCTCCTTCATTCCTGTCCTCCTTTCCTGTTCTGGGGGAAGAGAGAAGAGTGCAGTTTGGGAAGAGGGACAGGGTGAGAGTAGGGGTGGGGGGTAGCAGTGATCTGCAAATCATTTATTTACGTTTGGCATCTGCATAATGAGGCAGGGAGCCAATGGCAGCCCTGGCTGGCTGGAGACAGGGTGGCATGCCTTCAGTTTTAATGGGCACACTGAAGAAACTTCCAATCCTTCTTGACATTTCTCATAGCGAAATAAACGTGCTCTGGGTCAGAGTGTCTATTAGGAAGATAAGAGACGAACAAGTCAATTATACTTCAATGACTGCATAGCCAGGGGACCTCATTAACATGATCAGGGAGGTCCATGCTGCAGCAGCCCTCTCCTGTGTGTAACCCCTGATTAAGTTGTAGAAGAATGACATGGCCTTTTCCCCCCTGCTCCGTGCAGGAAAGGAGAAAAAAGCAGCACGGAGACGGAAATGTATTCAAATATACATAAGCAAGTGCAAGCACACATATACATGGGTGTGCACGTGGTGATGAGGACACACAGCAGACATCGCCAGGATGTGGTGTCTGACCAGCCAGCCAGAAATTGTTGACACATTCAAAAAAGTGAGAGGCACACTCCATCAGAGGTTTGCGGGGAGGTTTTTATCTGCTGATAGGGTCACAGAAGTGGATGCTTTGGAAAAACATTTGTGGCAGGGGATGTAGCGAGCTGTCATGCACAGCCTGGACGCATGGCCTTGGGTTGCGAGTGGAGGGTGGGCGATGGGGTGGGGGTTCAGCAGGCGAGGCGGGCGGGGCATAGGCAGAAGCGGAGGCGTGGGTTTAAAAAAAGCAGAGCCTGGGGTTTGGTGGGCGGAGTGGTGCATGTTTTTTTTTCCCTCCCTTCCCTTCTCCTCTGGGCCGGCTTGTTTTCTCAGCGAGGACGCTGCGATCTGTTGACGTTGATGCGATGAGTGCAGACAGGGTACAGGGAGCATGGCTTGTCTTTTCTAGTGCTTGCATAGTGTGCATCATATACAGCCACTGCTTGGCCAAGGCTCTAACTAATTAATTTATATGCCTATTTGGACCAGTGGGAATTGATCAGCAGTCAGCTTATCAGTGGCAAAAGTGTGGGGTACTGCTTCTGACTGGAAGAAAAACACTCGTTCATCCAACACTTGTAGTCTTTCATGCTGTGAGCTGTTGTGGCTCTGCCTCTTGGTTTGAAAAGCAGGATTTATACATTTATTAATTTTTAAAATTTCTGTAAGCATATTCAAAACAGCAAAAACATTGACATTGATTTGATAGCCCTGGCCAGGATTTCAGGATTAAAAAGGATAAAAGCAAGGCATAAAATGGAGAAACTATGTCTGAGAACGAATGACTAAATTAAGCAGATATAAAGCTGAATTGGTGCTGTTTAGATCTTCCTCAGTTCAAAATCCTCCTCCTAAATTTAAAGATGATCTCTACTTCAAAACTGATCTAATTTCCATCAGCTTGCCAGTTGGCAACCTCATCAAAGTCTTGAGTGCTAAAATTTTCTCTTAAACTTCTCTGGGTTGTGTGTGGCCCTGAAAAGAAAGCGGAGAAGGAGAGATAGTAACAAGTCTTTGTCCACAGGCACACCAAGCACACACAAAGGCATCCCACTAGGAAAGGTCCCAGACGTATCTGCTCACATACCTCCATTATTGCTCTCTGAAACATGAATGATTTGATTATTTGATGACAGCTTATTTCTTAAATCTGTTTCGGCACCATATGTGTCCAATATGCAGCTCGCCCGCCATATGAGTGCGTTGCCCTGGGGACTGCAAAAGGCCAGTGCAGTTTTCAAACCTGGAGGGAGGATTGGCTTGTGAACTCAGACAGGCATACTGTGCTGTGCAAAAGCGCATCGGACTGGATTCAAGTGCATGTTCAAGGAAACATCTTCCTATTGCCATGCCTCTCGTATTCTCCAACTCTCTATTTTTATTATGAATTAACGAGGCTGCTTAAGGCTATAAGTACTGTTTTTGAATATCTTGGCCTCGGCAGCCCGACTAAATGAAGCAGAATAGAGCCACAGAAAGCCCCTCTTTCTTTATGTCCATTGTCTTCCTGAGGTAGCCTTCTTGTTATAACATAATTGGCCATGGAGTTTTTTCTCCCCTGGCAGGAATTTTAAACAATGCATTGCAATTCAAACTAACTTTAACCTGCTTGGCAACCTGTGTCTCATCACTCTAATTGGCTCTTTAGTGGATCTGACTGGATGGCGGTGACGCTCTGATGATAAATCTCAACAGACTGCCCACACTATTGACACACATTCCTGATTAGTTAAATTAATTCCCAGTTTTAACAGAGCCATTGAGTTTGATATTTTTCCATGAGAGCTGATGCTGCTTTGGCTTTCTGTGAAACTGCATCAATCAAATATAAATTTCAATTTTTACAAAAAATATGTATATTTAATTTTTTCAGTGAACTTTGCAGTGGTGTTAGATTATATTATACACTACATTACCTCAAGAAGAAGTCCCATTGCTAACATTTAGATAAACCACTGCTAATAAACCAATAGCTAATTAAATTTTTAGTAAATGCTATTAACTGTTAAACAGTGGGCATATTTAATAATGATAATGTCATTAGATTGTGAACTATAAATAATAATTTCATGAATTAGATATTATTATATGTTTGCAGTACATAGTAGTAGTATAGCTTATAAGAGACTTCAATAATTACATTCTCTTGATGTCTCTCACACACAACATTTCTTGTATTGTTTGTTTTTCAATGATTACCAAATGTTACTGTTTTTTTTTTTTATCATAAAATGTTTATGATTTTGTCATTTCTGAACATTTATTTGGCAGCAAGGCGGGGAAACACGTCCCGACAGCATCCTTCAGGTCACCCGCTCAACCAGGTGAGCTGTGTACAGCAGTGCTTAAGCTTTTGTTGTTTTCAGTGAGCCCTCATGCCTACTTTGCCACTGATTCTGTTATGTGCATGGCTCGGCTAAACTGACACAAGTTTTTCTCCCAACTCGTCATGTTTTAGCTTTAACCGCAATCTTTCCCTTTATCTGACCAAGTAATCTGGTGGGTAAACATAACCAAAACAGGGTTCTCAAAGTCTTGGAACTGCTAAACTGTGAAGGGAAAACATCACATTGACTGGGGGTCACTAGTCAGCTAAGCTATGTGGCGCTAAACATGTGCAGACTAAAGGTTATTCTACTCATTAATACACTTTTATAGATCACCGTTTCCCCCCCCCAGACTGCTGTTGTTGATTGCGTTAGAAGTCTGAGCAGGAAATGGAACCATAAACCTTGGCTACTGCAAAGATTATTTCACACAGCTGTTTAGCATAGATAAAACAGGCACTAAATGTAAAGCGTGTACATTTTCAAAAATACTATATAATATCCAAAGTGCAGTAAATTTTTGTATTTTCTGTCCAACTGGCTGCTGTAACACTGTAACAATTATTTTTTTATTCTTGTTTTCACAGCTCCACCACCATCCCTATGTACTTACAGCCTTAAAAACAAGTATCATAAGCATTAGATACAACTTCAAAATAACAATCCAAATATTTATATACAAAAGAACTGCACGGTATTTATTAAATATTTAAGTTTAATAAATATCAGCAGCAGCTTCACAATAATTTTTCAGATAATTTTAATTGATAAATTTACAAAGAAACTGTTAATAAATTATTATAAAGTGTTGCCATTCATTCATTATTAAAGTGTCAGTGAATAAAAAAAAAAAATTATACATGTATCCAACAGAATAACAACACCTTAAAAGAGCAAATTAATTACAACTTTACTTAATTTCAATTTCCACAGCCAATTTAAATTCATAGTTACTAAGAGTGCCATAAAAAAAAATCAAATAATTTGTGGTTAACATAATCCCTCTAAAATGCAGCTGTGATGCTGTGTGTGTGTCGCCTCTGGGGTGACTGATGAATTCTGAGGTGGGGCTCTGATGTGAACCCCTGTGAGGAACAAACCGTCATTGCACCCCTGCTCTAACTCGTACCGCATGCAAGGAAACACTTGACGATAGAAATCACTCACCTACGGGGATATCAAGTCACTTGTGAAAAGAAACACAGCCTTACTGACGCGCAAGCAGACATGACTGGCTTTAAGTAATGCAAATGACCTCAGGAGCATGTAAACACATTCAGCCCTATTGAAGTATATAATAGTATAAAATTGTATTAAAGAATTAAGAAACTGGAAGATGAATGGGTTATTTTGATGATTTTTCTGCTCTCAAAGAACTTTTCCAACAATTTAAATATACTGGCTTGCTAAATCTACACTTCTGAATGAAATCAATTCATGAGCTATGAAGGAGGTCATACTGTGGTCTTGGGATACAAGTCTTCCTTTATCTAACCGCAAATAAAGCGCACCGCAGCTTCAAGGTTTGTGCCACAACAAAATTTTCCAGTGGAGGAAACTATAACAAGGGCAAATTCAGATACCTTTGACCACAGCCAGAGATTTGCACAATCTGCCAGCACTTGTGACAACTTTAGTTTGAAGGTGCCATAAAGGTGAGAGGCATCTGAGACGGACTGTAATCCTGTGTAAATATGAATGTGGTGGCTGTGAGGATTTTGGGGGGATAGGGGGGTGGCTTGCTGTTGCAGCTCCGTGGATTGTTCCTGGCCATTTAGCCCTACTAATAGCTTCTCTGCCACGCCAAATCACCCTTCTCTCCAAACATTCAGACCTGAACTCCCGACATCCCCTCGGGGGACAGAAGAAGCCCTTTAATTGATATACTGCATCCCAAAGCCTTTGAGTTTGGAGGAAGGAGGAAACTGGTGTAAATAGAAGAACAAAAGGCTACAGCACAGAAAGCAGGATTTATCTTCTTCTCTGCAATTGCTGGTGTCACACTCGGTGTTCGTGCTGCCTCAGATCTCTTCAGCAGGGATGATGCTGGCTGCACCCTAGCAAGACATACAGATATGGCTGACTTCTTTTTTCGCAGGTCTTCTCAAAAACTGGAAGAAAAGTACATCATTTATTCACTTTAAATGCGGTAACCTCGTCCGTCTGCTCTTGCTTTTGGGGAAAAAAAAGGAAAACTCAGATGAACAAAAGACCAAAATCACCAGCAGGAATTAATGTGCTGGATTTTCTTTTCATATAGACTTTCATTTGGATGAGCGACTTGTCTTTGACTATTTAACGTTGCTTATTACAGCAGAGAACTGAGGCATATAATAGTGATCCCTTCAATAACCTCTGAGCCATACGAAAGCTGTTAAGTCTAGAACAGAGCACAGCACGAGTGCCACTGTGCTGTCTCACGGCAGGTTGTTTTGCTGCAAAAATCACAAACAAAGACTTCATTACACTTAGATAAAAATGATAGTTTATGGTTTTTATTTTGAAATATATAATGTATATATTTTTGGTGAATGACATGGAGCTATAGCTGGTTCCACAGTTCCATTTGGCAGCTCTAAAAGCCCCATTCACTGCTTTTTAGAACATACTTACAGCACTTTCTAAACACATAAAAACACAAATGATGCATCAAGGACAGTTTGGGCGGTCAGCATCTTTTCCAGGCACACATTACCAAGCAGACTGGAGGAAGGGGAATCAAACCATCAGCCTTCAGATTATAGGACAACCAGCTCTTTCTCCTGAGTTATAGCTGCCCTTGTGATCTAATGTTGCTCTTTAAATAAGGACTTGTGTCTCTCTGTGTCCACCAATGGCACCAATGCCAAACAACACCTTGTGTAAATCTATGGGATGCTAGCAACATCTGACAGAACTTGAGAACAATATGATTTAGCAAAACTGACGTCATAGAGCCTCAAACTGATGCACCACTCTATACCTTCTTCTTTGTCAGAGGGTGGGGCATACATCACCCATGATACAGCTCAGCCACCAACACTGGAGATTCAGGTGTATGCCAGTCCAGCTTATAGACCCACAAACCAGAAGTGTAGATGCATTTATACAAAGGCTTGTTTCTCTGTAATGCAACACCCCACACAACTGTTAACAGATTTTGTTAAGAAATGTTGGTTTGAAAAGTTTTCAGTAATTAGTAACAGAAACAAGACATTACAGGTATCTGTACTGATACGTTTGTAATTAAAAAATCATGTTGGTGAGTAATGTGTGTGTGCGTATGTGTTCGTGTGCTACGAAACCATGGCCCCTAAATATCTATTTGCCCCTGAAGGCTAAAACAGGTCACAGTGTCATGTTCATTCACAGATCGGGGTCCTGCTATATTTTTCGCACTTGTACACGTGCTGGCTAATTTACCATAATTACCAAATTAACTGGTGAATAATTTAATTTTAATTATTACATTTTTTTTCACTTCTTGTTCCTTCACTTACCTCCACAGTGTTAGGTTTAAAGACGAGGCCTGTTTCAAGTGTCATGTTCAATAAAGTGGGATGCGATGGGACCCAATTAATATCACATAGCTGTAACCCTTAAACAGAAAAGAAAAAACAGAGCCTAACAGGGACATTTCCTCAGGACATATCTGAGTCTGATTAGATCAGCTTTAATTTGAACAATGAAGCCCGCAGGGTACAGGTTTGTCTTGAAGGTAAGCACGTTAGACTGATTAAAGGCCTGAATTAATAATAATTTTCTGATCTTAAACTATGATTAAAAATACTAAAAGCCTGTAAAATAAAAAAATTTACAGGCTTTTTGAATATCCACCTATCCACCTCTGACCTCTTCTGGTCAGAGGTGATTAATGATTAATTCCATGCCCTTTCATTGATTTGGTGAGGTAGCTCATTACAGCTACTTTAAGACCTGAGCATGTTAAATCAATCTACATGGTTATACAAGGCTAAAGTACAAAGGCTAAATTTGTGTGGTGTTTTCACTGTAAATAAAACATAGTGCATTTGATAAAGAAACTGTAATATTTAAGTACATATGAATGTAATGTAATCTATTATAAGATTCTGCACTGAATTATTTTGATAATTTTTGCTAATGATGCTTTGACTTCTCAGTGCAGGGCCTTTCCTTGTAACAGATCATTTCTGTTCTGTGATGTTGTCACTATAATAAAAGAAAAAGACTGCAATACACAAAGGCCAAGTCTTCTTCTGTGGTGGTTTGTACCTGATCAACCAATGAACTTGTAGTACACAAAGGCGCTCACACAAAGTGCAAAACTGACAAAACTCAAATAAATTTTGGTGCATGCAAGTATAATGCATTACATAAAAATTTTCATATGCATAACCGCACCATAGTGACAGCCTAAACTCACCCTGTACCATCAATGATGAGTGCAGAAGTTTCTATGAATGCTTTTCTGCTGTGCTTCCGCTTCCACGTCCCAACCCTCCCACCTCTTTCTGTCTGTCACTCCAATAGCTTAATAGTTCTTCTACTCCCTGGTAATCTTAGAAATATCTCTGCACTGTGGTCCTTTGCCTCACATTACCCAAGGCTAGTCCACACTCTTGAAACTGTAACCTTATGATTCTGCAGGCCAAACCTAATGGGACACCAGAGTCCCAACCCGCCCCAACCAGCCCAGTGGATTAGTGCTACTCGGATTTGATCACATCCAGGCCCATCACAGAGGCCCTTCAGACCAAATAACTGCAAATCTGAGGTGGCAACTCTGGGCCCAAGACCTGCCTGAGTTTACCCATAGCCTCAGGTCACGTGGCTTTGCTGACCAGCCTTGATGGCCTCAGGGGACTAAAACAGCAGAGGCAGAGAGACAGAGAGAGCAAGACTGACCCAGAAAGACCAGCATAGTGAGACACATGATGGTCCCATGATGACCTCTCCTGGTTTTCAGTTGGTGAAGATCTGGACTAAAGAACATCTGGCAGGCATCCCCACAAGAAGCGAGGGACATGTCGGTGGCTGAAGTGGGGCTAGTCACTAGAAGAAGAGGAGGGAATGCTTCTTATGGGTCACGGGGGTAATCTAAAGTGAGCATATAGCAATAGCTAAACTTACTACCTTATGGAACAGTTCGCCAGTGACATAAATGAGTTGGTTGTAAAGTCTGTGTCCAGCTGACTCATCCTGAAACAATGTTCCCTTCTAAGAATTTTAAATATGTATATGATGGGTACTTATGAAATAGAATTAAATAACTGAGGCTGTAGCAACATCTCTGAGGCAGAATTAGCATCCTCATTAACTGATAACACATGAAGACAAAATTAAAAGGTGAAGCACTTTTTCTGTTGCATTGTACAAGAATTATAGACAGAAAAATAAGGTATGACAAATTAAGTACCTTTACTTTTATTGCTGTATAATGAGTGCTAATGCAGGCAAAATATTAAGGACGTGCTCAACAAAATTTTAAGTTTAAAAGATTGATCAAACTAGGCCTGAGCTGTCAAAATCAACCTGAACTCTGGCAGCACCTACATGATACTGATCCTTTTTGATGATACAGTCTTGAAAAAAAAAATACAGTAGTATCAGGACATAATAAAAAAAATTTATCTGGTCCATAGCAGGTTCCAAAATCTTTTAAATCCAACCTCAGATAAACTAAACTAACTGATCTGGAGTATTCAATTCAATTCAATTCAATTCAATTCAATTCAATTCAATTCAATTCAATTCAATTCAATTCACAACCGTTGCCTCAAGGCGCTTCATATTGTAAGGTAAAGACAATACAATAATTACAGAGAAAACAGCCAAATGGCCGCCTATGAGCAAGCACTTGGTGACAGTAGGGGAGGAAAAACTCCCTTTCAACAGGAAGAAACCTCCAGCAGAACCAGGCTCATGGAGGGGCAGTCATCTGCCACGACCGGTTGAGGGTAAGGGGAGAGAGACAGAACAAAAGACACACTGTGGAAGAGAGCCAGAGATTAATAATAACTAATGATTAAATGCTGAGTGGTGTATAAACAGAGTCAAAAGAAGTAAATGAAAAAGAAACACTGTGTGCAGTGCATCATGGGAACCCCCCCAGCAGCCTTGGCCCATAGCAGCACAACTAAGGGAGGATTTGGGGTCACCTGATCCAGCCCTAACTATAAGGTTGATCAAAAAGGTCATTTTCAAGCTTAAGCTTAAAAACAGAGAGGGTGTCTGCATCCCGAATCCAAGCTGGGAGCTGGTTCCACAGAAGAGGGGCCTGAAAGCTGAAGGCTCTGCCTCCCATTCTACTCTTAAGTTTCCTAGGTGCCTTTAGGACAGTCTGAGTTAACTCAGAATGATCAATTGGAGCGAAAGAGTCTAAACAAATACCAGAAGAACTGATAGCAGCCAAATATAAAGATATGTCTTTGACATGGTTATGAATTATTTTTTCTCTAATGGTTAAAATTTTATTTCCATGAAATCATTACTAGTTAAAGGAATACTCGGCTCTACAGAGCTCTGACTCTTTGTCAGCCTGGCTACAGTGCTGAAAAGAAACCTGGGGTTGTTCTTATTTTTTTCAATTAATGATGAATAGTAAGATCTCTTAGCTTTATGGAGGGCGTTTTATAGAGCAACAAACTCTTTTTCCAGGCTAAATGAGCATCTTCTAAATTAGTGAGATGCCGTTTCCTCTCCAGCTTACATTTTATCTGCTTTAAGCTGCATGTTTGTGAGTTATACGATGGAGTCAGGCACTTCTGATTTGAGGCTTCCTTAAACTTAGTTACAGCACTTTCAGAAAGACTGTAATAAAAAACTGTGGCGAGAGCTGTAATAAAACATATTGCCCAGTGCTGTGAAATCCATGAAAGTAAATGTTATCAGGTGTGTGTTAATACAATGCCTAGGAAGAAAGCGTTGAGCAGTGATCTTAGATAAACAATTGTTGCTGCCCATCTATCTGTGAATTTATTAGACCATTTTCAATGGTCTTAAAACAATGAAAAAATTATTTGTGAGTGGAAAACATTCAGCTGTCTTCTCAGGACTGGATATCCCAGCAAATTCACCACAAGGTCAGACAGCGCAGTGCTCAGAGAAACTGCCAAAAACCCAAGAACTCCATCTCAGACAGTACAGGCCTCAGTTAGCATGTTAAATGTCAAAGTTTACGACAGTAAAATTAGAACAAGACTGAACAAGTATGGCTTGTTTTGAAGGGCTGCCAGGAGAACACCTCTCTATCTCTAAAAAGGACATGGCACTCTGAACAAACCACAAGACCTCTGCAACAATGTTCTTTGGACTGATGAGATCAAAGTGGAGATGTCACAGGACCCGGGCACCTTGCAGTCACTGAGGTGATCACGAAACTCCTCAATATACCAAAGTATTCTAGAGCGAAATTTGAGGCCATCTGTCTGACAGCTAAAGCTGGGCTGAAATTACATCAAGCAACAGGACAATGATCCAAAGCACAGCAGCAAATCTACAACAGAATGACTGAAAAAGAAAAGAATCAAGGTGCTGCAATGGCAAAGTCAAGAACCCAAGCTGATTGAAATGCTGTGGCTGAGACCTTAAGAGAGCTGGGCATAAACGAATTGCCACAAACCTCAACGAACTGAACCAACGTTATAAAGAAGAGTGGGCGAAAATTCTCCACAACGATGTAAAGACTGATAAACTCAGACACAAAGCAATTACTTCAAGTTATTGCTGCTAAAGATAAGTTACTGAATAACAGGATGTACTTAGTTTTTCTACATTTGATAATGCCACTGTATTAATGTGCGATGTTGTCTCATTCATGTAAGGTCGCATTTCAAATAATTTTCCGACCTTGTATGGGCCAGATGTTTTGTTTTTTTTAAAATTATGCCCTGATATATAAGACCTTAGAATTAAAAGAGGGTGTACTTTCTTTTTCATGTGACTGTATTTAAAGTGCTCCCTGAGTGTCACTCATTTTTCTGATATGTTTAATAGCTGGATATGCTAATGGTGTCTGCTTTTATTGTTTATTTACATGGTCACAAGAAGTGGCCCAACTTTAAAACATTCCAATCACTCACAATATCACAAATGACTGCTAAAACTGTGTTCTGGAGGACAACACTCTTAAAGGTTTGAGTCTTTTTGATCAAATCTTGCCAATTTATTATTTTTTTTATGACTCCTGTTTTGCAAAAAGACTTCCATTTGTAGAGAAGTCTATGTGAAAAATGGCCCTCGGCTCACACACTCTGTGACCTCGGTGAACTCCTTCCTGATGAGTTTATGAGCTCGATTGCTAGTTTCGGGTCATACTGAACAGAGGTGGCTCACTGCAGCTCTGAACCTGTTTATTTTCACAACCGCTTCATTAGTTTTCCATGAACATCTATGGTCCATTTCACTGACATTCAAGACAGCGTGGCCATGAAGCTCAACAGCTTCCCTGAGATCTGTGACACTACAGTAAACCAGCCCATTGCTTTGAATAAAGGTGTACTGTACAAACAAGGACAAATCAGAACAAACAGAGGAGCCACTTAGTAAGCGAGAAAAAAAGGATACATTAAGAGAGTACAAAGACAGAGAGGGAAAGCGAAACCAGGCTGATTGCAAAACTCACTTAAAGGCAGTGTCAAAAGAATTAGGTCCATTACAGTACATCCCACACAGCGTAATCAAAGCCAGCGGGTTGACAGGGACCTAGTGAATATGTGGTGGGCGTGGAATGTCTGAAATATCAGGCAAACCTTGTATGTTGATTAGCCTTTTTATCTGACTGTATTACTCTTACTTAGCCCACAGGCAATGAAGCACAAGTAATGCAAAGCTCTTTTTATAGGCTGACTTGATTTCTCTTGTTGTTAAGATTCTAGTGGTTGAAGAGTGTAGAGATGTATACTCAGTGACCTATATGGGACAGTTCAGCACAGCAATACGTAACTGAACTAAGTAGGTTACATATA